>CAUYRT010041747.1:0-84479 GCA_963574885.1 Lepilemur ruficaudatus
TTTGGAAAGGGCCTTTGGTGAGAGTTATTCATATCATGTGCCTCCTCCCACCAAATCATGTCTAAAAGTGGGGTTCTGCCCTCACCTCACACCTAAAGAAAGAGATTTCAAAAGAGCTGCTCAGAGGGCCTATAGGGCTACCCAATGTGTGGTTCTGATGTACACACCTGACTTCCACCTGCAAAATCTAAAAGGCAAGATGCGAGCTTACTAGCTGGTTTGATGGCAGAGTGAAAAAGAATTTGTGACTTTGGGGGCACATATCTGGGCTACCAGACGGAGATTCATTTGCCCGGTTGGGAACCAAGAATAGAGATTCCCAGTGTTGGAGGAGGAGGGTAACATCTCCAACCACCACCTCCCCCCGCCCCCCGGCAATAAAGTGCCTATAAGAGCAAGAATCAGGTTTAAACATCTGCCAAGCCAAAGAGTGCCAACTCGGGTATCTTAAGGTAGCCCTTAAGCAAGACATTTCTTGCTCTCCTTATCTCATCCCCCTCACTGCACCCACTGGTCAGGACTAACTAGGGTGGCCACAGAATTTATCTTCCATACCGAGAGACTCCTGGGAGGGAAACGGTGTGATGGTTCTCTCTGTATGTCAACTTGGCTAGGCTATGGGTTGTTGGGTCCAACACTAGTCTAGATGTTACTGTGAAGATAGTTTGTAGGCTTGATTAACACCTACAATCAGTTGACTTTAAGTAAAGATGACTAACCTCAATGATGGGAGGGGGTGGGACTCATCCAACTACTTGAAGTTCTTAAGAGCAAAAACCAAGGTTTCCCAGAGACAAAGCAATTCTGCCTCCAGACTGTAACATAGAAATTCTGCCTGAGTTTCCAGCCCACCAGCCTGTCCTACAGATTTCAGGTTTGCCAGCCCCCACAATCACCTGAGCCAGTTCCTTAAGACATTTCAATCTCTTAATCTCTCTGTCTCTCATCGTCCGTATATCCTAATGGCTCTGTTTCCCTGGAGAACCCTGACTAATATGAAGGGGAACTATTAATACCTGGGGCCACCCTGAGCTAGTGAGGGTGTGTGATCTCCCTGGTCAGAACCCAGAGATTGGTGGAATGTGGAGTTAGCAGGTGTGAAAAGAGGATTAGAAGTACCAGGAGAGGAAAGAGAAGAGAGAGGAGGCTGCCCGCATTCCCCTTTCTGGGCTGTGGCCTCCTGCCTGGAATAAGCCTAAACTGAAAGAGAGAATTTATTATTTTAAAACAAAATTAGAGCTTTAACTATAACATAGGACTAGACATATTAACTACCATCCCAAGTCTGTATCGTATGACTTGACATGATGGGAGGATGTTCTGTATGACTTGAACTGATTGATGTGTGTGTTTCTGTCCTCTGGCGTGGACAGAAAAGGCATAGGGCATGTCTGTGTTTCATTTGGGGACAGAGGAAAAATGAGTCCCACACAGTGGACTTAGAAAGGCAGTGGGAGACAAACTAAAATTACCCTCTGCCCCCACTCCATGGTTACATAGATATATATCCTTCTTCTTGAGCAGAGTCCTGCCTGCGTTACAACCAGCTCCCAGTGCCTGCAGCACGAGGCCCAACCCTGGGGCACAGCAAGGGCCTCAGTTAACCATATAACCGGGCAACTCTGGTGAGCTCCATAAACTGGGATGAGCTCAAAGACGGCTCAATATTTTGGCACTCAGCACCTACTTCTTAATTAACATGATTAGCCCTGCAGGGCATATGGTAACTGTAAAAGCTATTTAACACATTCAACAAATTCTTTCTACATTAAATACCTATTTATTGAGCATCTACCCTGTGCCTAGTGTTGTTTAATAGGAAGTACAAAGATGGAGCCTCTGGCCTGAAGAAACTTGCAATCAGGCGTGAGTTTTGGTGTGGCAATCTTCCTGTATTCCATTTTAAGGCTCTTATGTATCTATCATGAGTCAACCTACATTTTAAAATCTGAGAACTCTGAACTTGACCTTCTTGTTTTTCTAAACTTATCCTTGGGATTTTTGTTTCTGGCTATAAAAATCAAGGCAAAGATTACTTTTGTAGTTTGAATGTGAGACCCCAAACTGAAGATCACAAACTTTAGATTGGGAAGAGTTTTCTCTTACTGGAGATTTAGAATGTATCCAAAACCCTTTTATTGTGCGTAATACACACACACACAAACACACGCACACACTTCTTATTTGCAGGTTTTTCAGGCTCCATTCACATGATCCAGCATTTTTATTATTTTTTTAAATGCTGAAAGAGGGCCTAAGGACTAAAATAAATTGCTCTTCCTGAGATAAAGGAGTAGCATTGAAATTACCCTTTTGAAATACAGAAGACCAAATGGCCAATCTATATGATTCTTTGAAAACACTAATTGTACAAGAGACAGCTCATGAAGTGGCTGTTCCTTCAGATGTTCCTTCAGGAGGAAGTGAGAGTTAAGATGAAGCCAAGTGGTTAGCATTCTTAAGCACAAGGTCCACGCCCTGATGAAAAGAAATGAGCATGGGGCCACAGCTTTATTCTGAAATGCAAAGTTCAGGGATAGGTCAATAACAAAAGGACCAGAAACAGATAGGGTGGTCCCCAAGGATTGATCAAAGATCAGACTGAGAGCTTGTGTGGCTAAGCTGGGAAGCAGGGTCATTGTCATAAGTGTGGTGAAGGCTCTTAGCACTTACTGACTTACTCTCATGAAACAATGAGCACTGATACGCCCAGCTCCCGTGACATCTGCCCCTGCCATTAAAACTAAGCTGTACCTTAGTTCTCATTTTGGCCAAAGCCAGCCTGATTGTCACTTAAGCCTCATTCTGCTCTGTATTTCCAGAACTAGATCAGAAACCATCCAAAAAGACCTGTTTCATAAAGGAAATAGGGGTGGGAGTGCTATTGTTTTATCTGAGACCAAACATATTCTTTGTGCACTGTCCAGTAGTAGGTCATTGTTCGTATAAAGAAGCAAGTTTCCTGGAACCAATCTTGCCTTGTTTCCTGTGAAGGCCCACAACACTGCCCCGCATAAACCAAATTGCCCTTGACTGGCTCTAATGTCTGCAGCAGACTCCCCGTCACCATATCTCATGAGACCGCCCAGCCTGGATAAGCCTTACCTCCCTGAGAATTCAGTTAATTCACCTTTTCCCCTCAAGGATACACATGGCTTCTCCTTCCCCGAGCATCCCTTACACATTCCTGGCCCACTCCTGTTTTGCACCACCAGAATCTCCCGAACTTTATCAGAGATGATACAGATGTAATTAAACCTGAATTCTGGTCTCTCCTTGTGACAACTCGGCGGACAATTAACAATGATAAAAGAGCCTGCCAGCTGCTGCCTGACATACCAATGTGAGCCTCCACCTCCGAGGAAGATGGAGGGTGAAGGGCAGGTCCCGCTGGCTCCGTTTCAATCTGTCTTTTATCTTAAACTAGCTAAAAAGAAACACTTACTTTGGGGAAATTTAGATTCTTTCTTCTCCCCTCTTAAATGCACCAAACAGACAGTCGGGGGTAATGCAATATCTATGAAATAAATAAGAATGCTTCTGGGAAGAATCATTAAAGCTTTATCACCATGGACAGGAGATTCAAGCCCAAAGCCAGAGGAGCAGGCTGTGCTCCCATCGTGACCTGGAGGAGCTGGTATGCCCACCACCTCTCTGCCACAGGAATGCACCAGCTAGTAGGGACGGAGACACTTCATGGATTTTTCCATGACAATGTCGTTCACTCAACACTAACTTCGATCACATTTGTCTCTTTCTCTCTAAATGTTAGGTTTAGCCACGACTGCAGTCCAGTGCAGTAAAATGCTCGGAGGGAGACCGAGGCTTGAGGGAGACCGAGGCTTGAGGGAGACACAGGCCGTGGAGGGATATGACTGAGAGGAAAGAATCAAAACAGGGAAGATGAGAGGAAACGCACTCACTTCAAACACGCAGGCTGAGCCTCCGCGGCAACAGGACGCACTGTGGCTTCCTGTGTCTTTTTCTGTTTATTAGTTTGGTGTTGGGGGTGTTGAGAATTCATTTAGATAATTCCACAAGAAAAAAATGCAAATGACTCATAAACACATGAATGTTCAACATCACTTGTAATCAAAGAAATGCAAACATAAAACATGATAGCATTTTCACCTATCAAATTAACACAGAATAAAAGGAATTCTAATGCTCAACAGGGTAGTGAGATGGCCCCCCACTCATGGCTGGAGTGTTAATTGGTACAGCCCTTCTCCTGGCAATAGGTTGCAAACATCTTAAAACTGTGCGTACTCCTTGGCCCCATAATTCCCTTTCTAGGATCTACCCAAAAGACATAAGCAGCAATTTGAGCAAAGGTTTGGTAGCAAAATTTCATTGAGATGTTATTTACAAGGAAAATTACAAAATATAACTTTGTTATAAATGGTATAAATGATATACTTATAAATATATAAGTATAAAACTAGATTACAACATTCCCCCACCAATTAATATTATACAGAACTTTATATATATTAAGACTATAATTCAAAGTGAAAAAAGTAATACATAAAGTGATCCCAATTTTTTAAATTAAGAGAGAGAAATATGATTCATCAAAATATTAACAGATTATTTCTACATAGGTGATTTCAGTTTTTATTTTTTTATCTTTTTCAAAATTCTCCACAGTGAACGTATGGTAACTAGAAAATACAAGCAATATTGTATTTTCATGTAAATAAAGGACAAAAAGTGTATTGGTCAGGGTGAGCTTTGTAACAAACTCAACACTTGGCAGCTTAAAACAATAAAGGCTGACTTCTCACTCCCACTGCAAGGCAGCTCGGTACTCAGGCTCACATCGCCTCGCTCAGGAACAAGACGACAGAGCCTCCATCCCAGTCGCCGCGGCAGGGAAGGAAATGTGACACATCACATGCTGGCTCTTAATGGCTCTCACCCAGAGGTGACACATGCCATTTCCACTTACATTTCATCAGCCAAAGTCAGTCATAGGACCTGCCTTACATAATGCAAATACGCAAGTTCAATCCTACAATGTGCCCAGAAGAAAGAAAACAAGAAAAAAATTGTGAACAGAATCAATATTTACTATTTTTTAAATTGTTGATTTTTTTCTTAAGAAAAGGTCCTTTCTCTGTGCTTCATTAGCAGTAAAGATGTGATGTTATGCGTCATTCACATGACCCTAAACAATTTGATTCTGCTTCTCAATTCAACATTTGGAACCTAAGCTATGCAGGAGATGCCACTAATACAGGTAAGAAGCTATTTTAAAAGGTAAAAGGCTACACGCATACCATAGCCACACTAAAGAAATATATTCTCTTTACAGGGTCTCTGGAGTATCCAGGGAAATCCAGCATTTCTCAGCCAGCATTCTAAACAGAAAAATCAAAATAATCAAAGTTGGAAATTTCTCCCACTTTTTCCCAATGTTGGAGAACAAGGCCCAAGCATATATCCAAGGTCCTTAAACCACCCACCAGGAACATTTTTCTAGTCAGTATAATCTGTTTTCTTTTTAATTCTGACTCTGCATGTAAATGATTAGAACACACAAATCCCAAAATATGACTACTAATGTTAAAGAAAATTCCAACATAATCTTCTGCACATTCAAATGGTGCATCATGCTTACTCTAGCAAGTACCATTTTAAAATATTTTTGTATTAGTAAAAAACTAATATGATTTTATGAATAACAAAAATGGAAGGCAACATTATCTGGGCACTTAATTCACATTTTTTGTTGTTAAACTATAACTTGAACAGAGTTTAAAATATAAGTAAATTAATTACATGAAATGTTGGTTTGTGGCTTGCATGGATAGACCTCTCTCTAAGGGAGGCAAGAAATTACAGAAAATCTGACCCAAGCCAGAACCCTCTCAATCATCACTGAATATGCTTCATCATCTACTATGTCTAATTGGTCATCAAATCTTGTAGATCCCAAACCTTCTAAAGTCCCCATTTAATCTGATTCTTCCTCTCCATTTCCTGATGCTACATTCAGGGCCTCATCATCTTTCACCCAGGCTCTTGCAACCACTATTCCCATGTCTAACTCCTGCAGACTCCCCCCTCCAAATCACCTTCCATACTGCCACCAAAACATGCACTCCTGTTACTTCTCTTAAAACCCCTCAGTTACCTCTCAACACCCAGAAGATAAAGCCCAAACTCCTTAGCAGAGAACAGAAAGTTCTTCCCCTTATGGCCCCAGACTACCCCCCAAGCCTAGAGTGGCCTTCTCAGCAGTGTGCTCAGTGGAACATCAATTCCACAGCCACACAGGGGGAAAGTGTGTTTCAGAGTCCAATAAATTGGGAAAAGGCAAGTTAAACCTGTTTCTTTTCTTCAGGGATTACCAGCATCAAGAATCCAGTGCTGGGACTCTAAATGAATCTCAGGGCTCAGCCTTTGGTTCTCTTCTCTCTCTTGCCTACCTTCATGCTCTGGGTGACCTCGCACAATCTCCTGGCTTTAAATACTGTCTCTCCACCGATAACGTCTCAATTTGTATCTCCAGCCCACACCTGCCCTCTGATTGCCAGCTACCTATTCACCGCCTCCAGCAAGACGTCTAGTAAACACCTGAAACTTGACTTCATATGCCCTCAGCTCCTCCTTACACAGCCTCACCCACCTCAGTTAATGGCAACTTCATTCTTCAAGTTACTCAGGCCAAAAATCTTAATGCCATTCTTGATTCGTCTATTTCCCCCACACCTCCTATTTCCCTCATCAGCAAATCCTATCAGCTCTACATGGAAAATATTTCCAGAATTTGACCACTTCTCACAACCCCACTCCACCAGCTGGGTCCAAGCCACTAGCATCTCCCACCACGACTATTTAAAGAGTCCTCTAAAGGGTGTCCCTGGCCCTGCCCTTCCGCAATGGAGTCTACTCTCAACTCAACCCCTAGGTTGAGTGCTTCATCTACTTTAACAGACAACATCTCCCTCCTCCTCAAAACGCTGCAGTAGCTTCCCCTGTTACTCAGAGTGGGAGCCAGGGTCCTTGCCTAAAACCCCACATGATTGCATTTCTATGACTTCTCCACCTCCCTCCCTGGGCTGCAAACACACCGGCCTCCACGCTGTGCCTCTCAACACTGGGCATTCACTGCTCCCTCTTTCTGGATTCCTCTTTAGCCAGAAAGCAACCACTCCTGCTCTTCTTTCAGGTCTTGACTCACATGTAAACTTTTGATGAGAACTTCCTTAACCTCCCATCCAAAATTCCCACACTCCACTTCCCAGCGCTTGTAACGATTTTATTTTTTCTCCACAGCACTTAATACTCATCTCTAAAATTCCACACGTTTCAAGTTCTTCCTTCGTTTATTGCCTGTGCCTCACACTACAATGTAAGCTCCGGGAGGGCAGGGACCATGATCACTGCCGTTCACTGCTGTATTTCCAGCACCTAGAACAATGCCAGGCACATAGTAGACATTTCAAACACATTTCTTAAATGAAGAGAAGAATTAATAATGAAAACAGTAAGTAGCATTTCTCAAAATTATTCTAGCACAGATCCTTTTTCCATGGAGCATTTCAAAGAATGAGTTGGGAACGCGTGCTCCCACCCTTTCTGTCCCCCATCTCTGCCTGCGTGGCCTGTTCTCCCCCACTCTCTGACAGGTTCTTTTTTGCCAGTTCTTGAGGCCCACTAATGCAGATTGTGGAAAACGGGCCTATCTTACCTTGTAGACATTTATAAATAAAAGATGAAAATATTTCTTCAGATCTTCATCAAAGTGGAGTTTTTTACCAAATCCACTTCATTTATGAGAAAATTATTCACTAAATGTTAGCAAGGCTTCAGATAGCATGTTAGGCCCTGAGGGATAAAATGACTAATAGGACACAGTATCTGACCTCTTGGGAGACAGATACAGAACCAAATAGAGGACTGCATTAAGTAGTAGCACAGACGTGACCAGGTGTTGCAGAGACTCAGAGGAATGTTTCACAGTCTCAAAGGCCAAGGATTGCTCTCCAAAGGAGGTGGCCTTTCAGCTAAGTCTTAAAGGAAAAGCAGTGACCTGAGGTTAAAACTAGGTTTCTACGGACCATCCAGTCAGAGGGAAGGGCAGCGCACAGGCACACAGGTGTGAGAAGAAACTACCACCAGCTTGGATCATCTGGGGGAAGGTGGGGAGTTCTGGGAGAGGAGACAGGGAGGGGAGCCAGGGCCCAGGTCAAGGAAGGCCTTGCACCTCCTGTGGTGGAGCTTGCCTCATGGTGGGTAAAGCTCTCCTTTGTTCAGAGATTCAGTGGAAGGGCGAGTTTCCCCAGAGAGATGACAATGGAGCAAGAACCCCAGGCTAGGCAAGAGGCTGAGGCGGCTGGCATGAAAGGGGCTCTAGTGCCTACTCTCCAAGCAAGCTGGGCTGCCACATATGCACAGTCAGCTCTCACAGTACTGCTACGTGTGGCAATCAGTCTGTCACGCTTGTTAATGACAGAGGCCTTGCTGGATGCTGTCAGCTCGTCGCTCCTGGCCATGCTGCTCCCCCACCGTGCTGCAGCTGAAGTCATCCTTTGTGGTTCTAGTCTTGCTCAGAGTATGAGCAGGAGAGGAAGATGCCAATGAGGCTCTGGCTGTGCCCCTTCCTCTACATCCCTTCCAGCCTCCCACCACCACCAGTTCTAATTACATCACCTTCCCCAAATTGTGCATAGCCCACATATGAAGTGCCAGGCACAGAGCCAGTCATTGGTCCGGCGTAAGTCCTAATTCTCCTTAATTCTCCTTGGCCATGTTCTCCTTTCTACTTTTTTGTATATAGGTCTGTCTCCTTTACCAGGTCATAAAGTTCTTGAAATCTTAAACTACGTTTTAGGCACTTCTGGATCTATCAGGTACTTTGCACAATGCCTGGCACACGGTGGGTGTTCAATAAATATCTGCTGAATTGAAAGTAACTGTGCAAGGGAGGTCAACCAGAGGCTACCACTGAGAACTACTGAAACCCTTCAATGGGACGTGTAGGCCTCATACCTGAGCTGGGCTGTGAGTCCAAAATGGAGCACTGATTCCAAAGGAAATTAGGATTCCCAGACTTCCAATAGAGGGCAGTAGGGTGATAACATCAAGACACAATCTGATGTCTAATCACTGTTCTGTGATAGCAGAAAATGTGGTCCAGCCCAATAGACAGAAGGAAAACTGCAAAGAAAGCATTTATGGCTATAAACAATTTTTCTTTATTCCTCATCTGGGTCCTGAGGCCTGTGATTTGGCTCCCATTTTTCATTTGTGGTTGTTTGTTGCAGATAATAAAACTGTTTCTTTAAAATAATGGAGACTATATTGAATCTAAAAATAAATATCAAAAGACCAAAGTCCCCGAGTGGGAGCAATTATTGCAAAAAGACCAGCCAAGCTCAAAACAGCTGCTAAGGGATCCTGGCCCAGGCAAGAGGAGCCTGGCTCCTAGCTGATCTGGAGTCACATCTGCAGGTTGACAAACCAAAACAGAGAGAATTTTAAAATACAGAAAATACACACAGCAATGGTAAATATACTGCCCTATGAACATTGCTTTTATTTGATTATTACTGAACACTATTTGTAGTATTGTTAGGACACTTCACAAAATGGATAGAAATGAGCATTCAACATGTGAGACACAGAAAAAAAAAAAGAAAAACAGAAGAAAAAGCTACTTGTGAATTTCCAAGAGAAATAACACTAGGGTCCAATTTTTCTGTAAGATATAATAAGTCCCAGTAAGTAAGCAAAGGAGAAGTAAGCCAAGCTGATATGGCCTTATTTCAACATTGTGTTTGTTCCCTGATGCATTCAAAGAAAAAAAAAGTGTCAAAATCATTCAGTGAATTCCAAGTACAATAGTTACCAGAAGTCTGCAGCTATTTCAGAAGTGCCATCTTCCACAAGATCTGGGCCTGGACAATTCACAAATACAACCTATATTTATTTTTCAATAAGCCTGTACATAAAGACAATTCTCTTAGAAAGCACGGCATTGATATGCATATGTTTTCCTCTTCCTGAGTGACTGTTTCAATATTCGCATTACTTAAGGGATACATTCCAACCAGTAATTATTTGACCAATTATTTTTAAGTATATAATAAATTTTCTCATCACTGATTTATTCAATAAGCATTTATTGAGCATCTAGTATATACCAGATACTCTACTCACTGACACCAGAAAAGTGTCAGTTTCTATACTAAAAAGCTCGGAGTCTAGTGGAAGAGTTACGAGCAAATGGACAACTGAACAATGGAAATACTGTGATGCAGTTACACAGAGACCTGGCACTGAATCCAGCCTGGTGGGCAAGGGCTGGATCAAAAAGTCTCTTTCTGGAGAGAACTGAAGACGCATAGTGAGGGAAGAAGTATCCCTCAGCCAGGCGGATTTGCTAGAACCACCTGCAAATATTGAAACAGTCACTCAGGAAGAGGAAAATGTGTGCATATCACTGCGTTGAAAGCAAGAGACTTACTGCCATCTGCTTATCACCAACAAAAACAGAAACTAATATCGGTCAAAAGCTTACTCTATGCCAGGCATTGAGCTGAGCACTTTGAATATTAGATCTTGTTGAGGCGATATTGTTAATACACATGAAACCATACGATATCAACGTATGGCCATGTTGCCTCCACCCCCTTCCCCCGCCGCCAAAGGTGCTCACATTCTGACCCCTGGAACTTGTGAATGTGTTACATTGGCAAGATATGGTTACAGTGCTTTGCAGATGAAATTAAGGTTAGAAACTCTTTACATGTGTATGTGCTGGTCCAAAGCAACTTTCTGTGCATTATCCTAATTGAACCCTGCAATAGTCTGTGAGGCAGGCAGGGGAGACATCAGTCACCCCTTTGTACAACTGGGACACCTGACCTCAACATAAATTACAAGCTGCCTGTGGTTCAGGCTCCACCAGCTCTGCTCCACCACCTAAGTGGTTCAGAGCGTCCATGAAATATCCACCGCACACATGAACAGCAACAGCTGTGTTGCTACCTAAAGGTTAAGGGTTCTTTGCTCCACTTAGGGTGATAATTATCAATAAAGACTCTAATATGACTTTGGTGCAGAGAGCAATGTCTTTGGTGACCTCCACACCTGTTCTGGGGACCAGCCACAATGCTTCAGATGCCTCATTTTTACTCATTTAATGTACAAGTTCCTAGAACTATTTTGCACCTGGGAGGGGGATTAAAAAAGTAAAATTTGGTTTCTGAGAAGATCCCAAAGAAATATGCTCTAACTTATAGCACAATCCATTTCTCAGATCTTTCTGGAATGTTCTGTGGGCCTGCCAGGGTGCTGGGCACTGGCAATGCAGCGCTAAAGACCACACAGGTCCCTGCCGTCATGGGGCTTACGCTCCAGTGGGAAGGACAGGCGTTAGTGAGTTAGCAAACGAATAAGAAAACCGTATTTGGAAGGTACAGGGAAAGCAACACACAGCACCTGAGGTAGATGGGAGGTGCCCATTTTAAGGGTGCAGGGGGCAGAGGTTCTGACCGCAGGGATTAGGAAGTTGGAGCAACCCAGCTTCTGCACTGTCCAACTCAGACAGCTCCCCACGCAGCCACGCAGGTAAGCTGGGCCCTGTGGGGGCCAGGGTCCTGAACTGCAGAGCTCTCCTCCACAGGCAGAGCCGGGGGGGCAGGGAGGTGGCAGGTGGGAAGAAGGTGTAAGTAATTCAGCTCCTACAAAATACACCTGACCTGCTTCTCTGCCCCCTACTGTGTGAATTTGGGCTGTTTACTTACCCTCTCTGTGCCTCAGTTTCTTCCTAGGATTGTGCTGATGCACGTAAATCACTGAAGTGTTCAGCACACAGTAGGTGCTTAATAGACACAAACATAGTTGTAGCTTAATAAATATTAGCTTTCTTGAGATGTGTCTGTCATGAAAAGTGAAGAAAAGTGAGCCACTCCCCCACTAGGTCTGCGCTGCACACACACGTCTGGCGTCTCCAACACTCCCCACAAATCTATGCGTGCTGTTGCGGGTTGGATTGTGCGCCCCAAAAATGATATGCTGATGTCCTAGCCCCAGAACCTCAGAATGTGACCGTTTTTGTGAATAGGGTCATCGCAGGTGTGATTAGCTGCCTTACGATGAGGCCATACCTAAGTGGGGATGGCTCCTCATCTGCTATGACCGGTGTCCTTATAAAAAGGGGGAAATCTGAAGGACAGAGACACGCATAGAGGAGAGACGACGTGAAGGGACGGGGAGATGGGCATCCGCAAGCCTGGGAGAGAGAAGGCCCTGGAACAGACCCCTCCTCACAGCCCTCAGAAGGAAGCAACCCTGCCCACACCTTGACTTGGGACTTCCAGCCTTCAGGAATGCGAGGAAATAAATGTCTATTGTTTAAGCCACCCAGTTTGTTATGGCAGTGCTAGCAAACTAGTACACACTCCTTAAGGATATAAACGTTTATTTTTTCCCCAGCATGGAGCAGAGGGCCAGACACTTCGTAAGTGCTCAGTAAACGCCTTAAGTTGACTGAATAAATGCATACCTGATATGGCAGCTCATTTTCCCAGCAAGACACGCCAGCGGTGCTGGAGGCCTCTGTAAGAGAAGACACGCTGACAGTAGGGTCACCCGAACATGGGACGGGCTCCCGCTAAGCAACACCCAGCGAAGCGCTTGCCACTGTGGTGAAGACGGAGTCCTGGAGCCCGCTGGCAGGGGCACAGCCGTCCTCAGAAGGGCGTTGGCCTGGGTGCCCGTCCTGCGAGGCCCCTCCTACCACTGGGCGGGGGTGGGCACCGGTCCCTGCTGAGGGAAGCTGGCGAGAATAGGTAGTGTCCCCACGGGTGAACACGTCTGGGGAGCCAACGGGGTGTGAGAAAGAGAATCTCAGAAGAGCAGAAGCACAGACCCTCGACTCGAAGCCACGGGGACGTGGCCTCAGGACCTCGGGCGTGTGCTCTCTGAAGGTAGACTGACGCCCGAGAGATGATGGGAGAAGTCAGGCTCGGCGCCACACGACGGGTGCTCAATCCTGAGCCCAGCCAACTGGGAGAGAAGGAATGCGAGGCCTCTTCTGGAAAGGGGCGGAGATGAGGGCTAGGCCGGCAGAGGCGCCGGGACCCCCAGCAGAGAGCGTTCTCAGAGAAAGCTTGGAACAGGAAGAGTTAAGGCGATAATTCTATAGGGAAAAAGAAGAAGGGAGAAAAAAGGAATTTTGTAATTGAACTGTTCTAATGGACTGCTGACTCTACACTGTTGAGATTCACCAGGTAATTGCTCAACTCTCCATTTCATTTCGTCTGTAGCTGTAGCTCTAGCAGCTCCTCGGAGCGGGAGGGCAGCTTTAAGAACTGATTAGGGGAAATCACTCCTTGCAGGCCTTAGGTTATTCTTGTTAAAAATGATGCCAGGAAAATCATAATTAAAATGGGAACATGGTGAGTAACAAGAGCCCCTTTCTTGAATGTGAAATAAATTTTAACAGCTACCTTAGCTAAAAAACCCAACACATTCGACCTTCCAATAAGGGTAAGCAGAGTTTTCTATCAGAGTGAAACAAATAGAAACTATAAATCAAATGTTTCATATCTAAAGTCCAAGCCAGCTCCCGTGAGTACAATTCCACTCTCCGACAGTTTTGTGTTTTTCCTCTGGCTGGCTATCAGACTTCCTTGACTCCAGAACTATATGGATACTGTTTCTTCATCTTAAATCTGTGAAACTACCTTCAAGAGCTGTAGTCTTGACTACTGGTGACATACTATCCGAGATAAAGAAGCTGGTCAATAATAAATGCGCCTGTGTGTGAGATTCTATCAAGAGCATGTGGCTGAGATGGAATCCTGGGGAGGAGAGAGGGAGAGCAGGAAGGCGGGGGGTGGAGGAGGGAGTTAAAGAAAGATTCTAGAAAAAGAGGCAGGTGGCAGGGAGCACATCCAAATGTTAGCTCAAATGCATTTTAGAAAAGGGTTTATGCTGATAAGCTAATTCTCCTGATTCAAATACAATGAAAATGTGCCTTCCTGAGCCTGGATTTTCCCTGATCGCCCCAAACTCAGTATGGGACCCAACAGCATCCTTTGCTGAGGGAGAGCGTAGATCTCAAAGGAGACAGGCTGCTTACAGAAACTTCAGGTCTATTTTTCTGGAATGCTGTTATCTAACTCGAGGAGTGCTCAGAGCTATTTGTCTGACTGATACCCTCTTCCTGCTGAAAATGTAAGAGAATCCTCCCTCAGCAGTTTGAATCAGGACAAAATAAAATATGCTCGTGTGGTCACACAGTCACACTCCACAAACTCTCCAGAGACTTTTTGATTATCTCAATGGTCTTGCTGCAGAGAGGCAGCGAGGCTCTCAGAGTGCGGTGCAGCCAGCACTGCCATGGGGAGCTGGGTCTCCAGAGAGCTCCGCAGCCTCTGCAACAGGCAGCCGGGTCCTGCTGACCCAGCCCAGCATCTGCGAAGAGATAAGGCCTGGGGGCACCAGGGTCCCTCCGTGCCCTCCCTTCCCTCACACACACACCCCTCCCCCCAGGGTACCTAGTCTCAGGCTATGGGAAATTCCAAAATTATAGCAATTAAGTAGTTGAAAGTACAGTGTCTATTCTAATTATGAAAGCATACCTCCTTCCTCAGCCGCCAGCCTTCCAGCCCCCATCCCTGGCCCTGTGCTGGGATAGCTTCAGTCCAGGCTCACGGAGGTCTCTTGGAAAATGACCTTGGAAATCAAAAAGGATGACTGACATATTTCCACACTCACTCATGCCAGACCTGTGGTTTACCTCTGGCCAAATATACATGGAATCTTCTGGCAGATGCCACCAGGCTTCCAATCTAGCCCAGTGGTTCTTGCCCCTAGATCCCAGTAGCATTTCTATGTACCAATAACAGTCAAGCTGAGAGTCAAATCAAAGACTCAATACCATTCACAATAGCTACAAAGAAAATAAAATACCCAGGGATATACTTAACCAAGTAGGTGAAAGACCTCTACAAGGAGAACTATGAAACTCTGAGGAAAGAAATGGCAGAGGATACACACAAATGGAAAAACATATCATATTCATGGATAAATAGCATAAGCATTGTTAAAATGTTCATACTACCCAAAGTGTTATATAAATTCAATGCAATCCCCATCAAATTATGAACATCATACTTCACAGGTCTAGAAAAAATAATTGTACACATCATTTGGAACCAGTAAAGAGCAGGAATAGCCAAAACAATCTTAAGCAAAAAGAACAAATCTAAAGGCATCACATTACTAGATTTCAAACTATGCAACAAGGCTATAGTAACCAAAACAGCATGGATTGGTACAAAAATAGAGACATAGACCAATGGAACAGAACAGAGAACCCAGATATAAAACCACCTGCCTACAACCAGCTGATCTTGGACAAAGCAGACAACAATGTACACTGGGGAAAATAAGCTCTATTTGATAAATGGTGCTGGGAAAATTGTATAGCCACATGCAGAAGAATGAAACAGGACCCATACCTCTCACCACTCACAAAAATTAATTCAAGATAGATAAAAGTCTTAAATCTAAGGCATGAAACCATAAGAATTCTAGAGGAAAATATAGGAAAACCTCTTCTAGATATTGGCGTAGGCAAAGAATTTACAGCTAAGACCCCAGTGGCAATCATGGCAACAACAAAAATAAATAAATGGGATTTGATAAAACTAAAAAGCTTCTGCACAGCTAAGGAAACAATCAACAGACCAAATAGACAACCTACAGAATGAGGGAAAATATTCACAAGCTACACATCCAATAAAAGGCTAAAATCCAGAACTTACAAAGAATTCAAGCAAATCAGCAAGGAAAAAACAAACACCGCTATTAAAAAGTGGGCAAAAGACATGAATAGACGCTTCTCAAAAGAAGAAAGACAAATGGCCAATAAACATATGAAAAAATGTTCAAAGTGGTTATTCATCAGGGAAATGCAAACTAAAATCACAACAAGATATCACCTTACTCCAGTTAGAATGGCTTTTATTAAAAAGTCCAAAAACAATAGATGCTGGTGTGGATACAGAGAGAAAGGAATGCTTATACACCTTGGTGGGACTGTAAATTAGTACAGCCTTTATGGAAAACAGTATGGAGATTCCTCAAAGAACTAAAAGTAGACCTACCATTCAATCCACCAATCCCACTATTAGGTATCTACCCAGAGGGAAAAAAAGACTTTTCATCAAAAAGACACATGCACTTGAATGTTTAATGTAGCACAATTCACAATGGCAATGATGTGGAATCAACCCAAGTGTCCATCAGTCCATGAGTGGATTAATAAAATGTGGTACATGTATACCATGGAGTATTACTCAGCCATAACAAAAAAATGAATTAATACCTTTTGCAACAATCTGGATGGAACCAGGGACTATTCTCCTAAGTGAAGTGTCTACAGAATGGAAAAACAAACACCACATGCACTCACTATTAAATTGGAACTAACCAATGAGCACACATGTGCACAGAGGGAAGTAAAACTCTGTAGAAATCAACCAGGGAGGAGGGGGGGAAAGGGGAAGGGCAAAAACCTACCTAATGAGTACGATGAACACTATTTGGGTGATGGGCACATCTATAGCCAGGACTTGAGCATTATAAAACCAATCCAAGTAACCTTAAACATTTGTATCTCTTTAATATTTTGAAATTAAAAAAAAAAAGCATCCCCTGGGGAGTGTCAGAAAAGAAAAATACCAACCTAGGCCCCACCCCTAGACATTCTGACTTGATTGGTCTGGGTTGAGGTCCAGCCTGGCAGCTCCCAGTTGCACAAGCTCTCCAGGTGGTTCTAATGTGTAGACAGGTAGACCAGCAGGGCACACTCCAAGTCCGCCGGGTCATTCTCCACAAGGACAGATGACTGCTCTGTGTTAATACCTGACAAAAGTGGTCTCACTCATTACTTGTTTTCCTGATTAAATTCCCAGAGGGTACGCTTAAATCCAGAATCTGAAGGTCATTAGAGATCGCTTTCAACATGCCAATTAGAATGAACACCACCTATTTATTCAGATTGAACAAATATTTGTTGAATGCCTATTATGTACGACCAGACACTGTGCTGGGAACCAAGAAGACACAAGCATGCGCATCACACAGTTCCTCCATCTGTCTTGGAGGTTCCCTTCTGCCTCTTCAGATTTGGATGCTTGGTTTTCTGTTTCAAATTCAATATCTCTCTCTCCATCTCCCTCCCTCTCCCTCTCAACTTGTATATATGATGCACATACCTAAACACATTTACTTATAAATCTTACAGTTCATGTGCAGCAGTGGCTAATCTTCGACATGTTTCTAAGGCTCAGTGTGATGAAAATAGGAGAAAACGCCCATCCTGGAATGAGCACACCTCATGCACTTTTCTTTCATGGCTTTTTATCTCTTGGTCAAGTTTCTATTGTATTAGCCTAAGGACCTAACTAGTGTTAAATATTCAAGAAGCCCAAATAAAAGACCTTTTCTACTCTCTCTGCTCTGCCCTTTCAAGTGCTTAATTTTTACCCAGCTGTCAGGAAAAACACAATCATGAAATTCCCCAACCAGATTTCATAATTCTGGTGTACACCTAAAACTTGAAAGAGCAGGAAGAAAATCCTGCCGCTGTAAACACCCTCATAACCAGAGCCTAAAAGACCAAAGATCTAGGGCCACAAGAGTGGCCCTAATTCATTGTTAATCACACCGCCTCTGTGCTGTTCAGCCTCCTGCCTGCTTTCGCCATTGTTCCCTGTTTCAATTATGTCCACATCTGTCTTTCCCACTTGACTGCAGCTGATCCACAATCTGTGACTCATTCATTACCGTACTCCCCTCCTCCAACAGAGACTGCATATAATAACACTTTACATATGTTGAACACTCATTGTGTGCCAGACACTGTTCTAGATGTTTTCCACATATTATCTCTGAACTTCACTCAACTCTGTGAGCTTAATACCCTTATTATCCCATTGTACAGATGAGGAAACTGGAGTACAGAGTTTGAGTAACTTGCTCATGTCTACACAAGACCAATGAGGCAGAATCCTGATGCAAATCCAGGCCATCTAGACACAGATTCTACTCTCATAGCCACTACTATACAGTGCTGAGACTTAGACAGATAAATACAACTGTTTCCAAGGTGTGTATTCAGTAGAAAGCAAATGGAGTGCTTACTAGCTACATGACCTTGAGAAAATTCTTAAACCTCTCTAAGCCTCAGTTTCCTCTTTTAGAAAATAAGAGTAAAAGCAACAATGATTACATTAGATAATGCACATAAAGTGCTTGACAGAGTGCCAGACATTTAGTAGATGCTTGATTAAAGCCAAGTGCTGCTGCTGCTGCTATTGGGTACTTGGGTTTCCACCATGAGGAGCATCTCAGGCTACTCTCCAATCTAAGTCCATTGCCTCCCTCTCCAAGAGCAGTGGGGAACAGCCACTAACTTTTTAAGTAACTTTGTTTAGATATAATTCATATTCCATACCATTTACCTATTTAAGATATACAACAAATGGTTTTTAGTATACTCAGAGTTGTATAATCAATTTTAGAACCAATTTATAATTTAGAAACCAGCTTAGAACCAAACTTAGAATCAATTCCAGGAGATTTTTTTCATCACCCAAAAAAGAAACGGCATCTATTAGCTGTTACTCTCCAATTGCTCTAAGCTCTCTCTGCCCTAGTGCCTGGCAACCACTAATCCATCTTTTGTGTATTCCGAACAATTCATATAAGTGGAATCTTACAACACATAGTCTTTGTGCCTGACTCCTTTTACTTAGCATAATGGTTTCAAAGTTCAATGTACCAATACTTCATTTCTTTTTATTGCCAAATTATATTCCATAATATGGATAGACCTCATTTTATTTATCTATTCATTAGTTGATGGATAGTTGGGTTGCTTCTACCTTTTGGCTAGTATGAATAATGCTGCTATAAACATTTGCATACGAGCTTTTGTGTAGACCTATGTTTTAAAATTCTCTTGGTATATGTATATGAGTTGAATTGCTGGGTCATATGGTAACTCTATGTTTAACCTTTTGAGGAACTTCCAAACTGTTTTCCAAAGCAAATAGCTGCTAATCTTGCGCTTACTCCTAGGTGACCTAGAACAAAAGTCACTTAACCTCACTAAGCCTCAATTTCCTCATTTGCAAAAATGAGGATATTATCTATCAAAGCAGATATTTCAAGTACAATGCCATCAACTGCCTGACACCCAGTAGGTGCTTAACAAGTAGCAGGTGCTCTGTTGTCGCTGGCAGATGGTCCCCTGCCCTTTCATCCCCATCCAGTTTGGATTGGAAGTGGAAGAACTGTACCATGGAGGGCTGCGGGGCAGCCTAACGGAGGTGTCAGAGCGTATCGGGGCGCAAAATCATACTGCCTTTCTGGATCATGTCACTGGTCTCTAAAATCAGGAAAAAATAAAATGAACTACTCTCAACTCAAGGGTGTGTATATGCTTTTTGCTTCTATAAACTGGACTTGTGCCCAGAAACCACAACAAGGAAAGAAAGAATCAATAACCTCAGTTTTATATGCTAATGTAATTTGGTGGAAAACGTACCAGAATGGGCTCTATCAGAACTCCATTCTCTCAACTGCCAGAGTTTCTTACAGACTGGCCACATCTCCAGAAGGGCCTGCAAAACAAGAGTCAGCAAAAACATTGTCCTCAGGAGCCCAAACAAAATTTGGAAGTGTGAGGCCCCCATGCCGTCATGCCGAAGGCCCTGATTCTCAACTCTGTCTCTGGCAGAAACAGCTGACAGTCCAGCAGTCCCAAGTAACAATAAGAAAACTCTGCAAGAAGAAACTGTTCAGTTCTTAGGGGAGTTACTGTTATTCAGGGTAGAAAATATCCCTTGGGAGATTCACTTCACTGCAGGAGTTGGTTTCAGAGTTACTTTGCAAGACAAGGAAAACCAGAAAAAGTTGTGCATGCAATATTTCACATTAAGGAATATTTTTGCTTAAGGGACAATAGGCAGAATGTCTGGAGAGACCTCTCCTAGAATATGGGAAAATGGAAGGATTTCTATCTTTAGCTGCAAAGATAGGAGTAGGACAGACTTGAAGATGTAACCCAAGGGAAGCTACCCCATCACCACAGTCTCTGCATGGGGTGGAGGTCACGCGTGAGAATGCAGCTTTCTTCCCAGGCCCTCTTCCCTGGCCTCCAGCTTCTGCCTCGCTCTGCAGTAATGCTAATTATGGGGTAAGAAAAACTAATCTTTTCTTTTTCTAACAACATTAATCAAACCTATCAAAGAAGCACCAAAAAAAAAAAAAGAAGAAGAAGAAGAAGAAAGAAAGAAAGAAAAACTTTCAACTGGGGATTACAATGAAATATTTAAGAGAAAAAAATTAAATATATAGAATTTGCTTACTATTAGCCATGGGAAAGTCAAGAGGAAACATGATAATTACGTGATTAAAAGACACTTGAGACGTTCTTTATTTGAAAAAAAAATACATATAAACCAAGTATCACAGCCTACCCAATTATCTAAGTACCCAGTTGTCACTGAGTAAAAATAAATGCCAGATAAATACACTGGCAGCTCCTGGATGTAATAGTACTTCTTTTGAGGCTGAATTCTATATAAAGCAAATGTGGCACAGAACTCTTCAGTTGCTAAAGGATTAAAATGACCTCATTACAGAAATCAGCAGCTACAAGGCCTGGTCCGCAGCAGACACTACCTGCAGGACCAAGGAAAAAGAGACGGAGTGTCTGATATGGAACCAGAGAATAAGTGCAGAGGCCTTATTGAATGAAACTGGAGTATGGACAGAGGTGAATTTTTTTTCTAGAATATTCCAGCTCTAGATCAGAAGAAAAAATGCAAAACTCAATCTCTAAACCTAAAATGCTTTCTATAGCCGCTGGGGTTCTGTGTCAGGTGCTCCTTTTGCCTGCCCCAGCCTTCTCCAGGCCAGTGTATTCATCCTTTGGTCTCTGCACAGAGGCCGGTTCCTGCAATCTGTGTTCCCCAACTCCCAAGGCTGGCTTACGTGACCCCAACTCCCAAGGCTGGCTTGTGCAGCTCTCTGCAGTCACCTCCTTATAGAAAGTGTTTACTCCTTCCTCTCTCCTGCTAGACTGTAAGTTCCTGGAAAGAAAGGAAAAGAACGCAGCACATGCAAGAACTCAGTAACTGCTGGCTTGGTTGAAGTCTCTATTTGGATGGGAAAAAATGGAGCACTTAACCCAGGAACAGGGCAAACCCTGACAGAGCCCACCAGCCAAGGTGAACTAGAGGGACAGTCCTGGAGAAAAACATCTCAAGAATAAGATTTTGCCCCTCACCAATCAATGCCATTGGAGCTTCCTTTTCAGAATCTATGGCTTCTTCTTACTCTGTCTTCGAGCAAAGAAGCCTTTAGTCTGCTACATTTAAAAAGTCAAAAGCCCTCTACCGTAGTAAAATTTTGTTATTAAATGAGGACCCTCAATACAGATTACTAGAAGAACAGAGGCAGACAGGCCTGAGTTCAAGTCCTAACTTTGCTACCAACTGGCAAAGAGGTGAGTCACTTAATCTCTCTGCACCTCCATTTTCTTATCTGCAAAATGGTGATAATAATAGCTGCCACTTCGGAGTTCTTTGATGATTAGATTAAGTAAGGTAGGGCATATATTTTGCACTCTATTCAGTGATATTTCTTAGTGATAGATGTGTGTGAGACCATGTGTTTCAGCAACATTTAGAGTTATGATTCTCAAATATTTACTAAATTTGTTCCTGTTGTGTCAAGTACTATAAAGACAAATGAGCCGTATTTCCTGCCCTCAGGGAAGTCATAGTAAATTAAATTAAACAGAACCCGGACCAGCTATGGCACAGAAAGGTTAAGACAGTTGCCAAAGGCTCCCAGGTGGCAGAAGTGGGACAAAAAGACATATCTGATAATTCCCAGATGTTGCTCTTTCCCATAGCTCGTACTTCCTGAGGAGGGGGAAAATAAATCATAATAAACAAAGAGGGGGCATTTCTTTAGCTGCTGTGCCCCTTCTGCAGAAGCTAAGTAAAAGAAAAAAGATAATGTCACAGTCAACAGACGGTAAATAGGGTGTTTCCTAAGAATGCATCTAAGGTTATTACAAAAAGAAAAACAAAGGCAAAAATAAGTTCAAAGGTTTTATTGTAACAGTGTTGTCCCATAACAGTGTTGTCACCCAGAGCAGAAAATCTGGACAAATGGAGACCAAGGAGCTATTTTTCAGCAGTAGAAGGAAATGCAGATGGGCTTCCATTTTTTTCCTACACCTCAATGACTCCTCTTTCCAAAAAGAAATGCCTGTTGTGAAAACCCTTTCACTCCATGACAGTGAAAAACTGATGTGTGAAAGGAACAAAATCATTTATTAACAATCCACCTCCAACTTCAACCTGCCAGCGATTCAAAAGACTAAATCCTAACAACAAAAGGGTCTTCTGTTTAGTGGGTAGAATAAGGGGTGCTCAGATATGGGTTTGGGGACAGTTAGGACTCTGCTTAAGAAAGGAAGAACTATTGAGAGGGACCCCGAAGAAAGATCCCAAACTCAATCTCCTTGATAAATACATACTGAGCATCTACTTCGTATTAGGCATTGACTAGATGGGGTTCACACACGTCCCTTCACTCTGGGTCACTAACTAAGCATCGTGGCTGGTTTCTGTTTTTAAATGAGGGAGCAGACCTGGCGAGTAAAATTGTCTCCTGGAGGTGACATGACCACCTGTAAAAGCAATAGTGGAAATTAGTCTATACGAAGTTTATGCTTCTGAGGGTGACAAAGGTAGATCACAAGAGCTGATCAGAATCAGGAAAGGAACCTGATTTATTTTGAGGAAGAACAGGGAGGAAACCAGAGAGGGTGGGGGAGTACCCCTGAGAGGACCCAGCTTCAAAGTTAGCAATGCCAGCATCTGGGGAACTGATTAAGGGTCCAGCCGGGAGAGGGGAGATTCCTGGGGACATGTAAGGGCAGGGAGACATCTGGGCCTACACCTGAATTTACCAAAACATAATTTGGGTGAGGCAGAGACCGACTGCAGTCAGAGGACCTGTGCTTAGTCCCAGCTCTGGAGCACGCTTGTTATTTGACCTTAGTCAGACAAGTTCACCAAGGCTCCCCGAGTTTTGCCATCTTCTCACCTGCAAAATGGGCAATATGGACTTCATAGCAAGAATGAATTAATGTCATTAAAAGTGGCTCAAAAACTGCACAGGGACCTCAGCCGCGTGGCCTATGCCAAAGCTTCCTAATTGTTTCTTGACCCCCATCCCCACTTTGGCGGAGGCCCCCACCTTTAAGATGCATGATCTGTAGTGGGCTCTGTTTGCTCAGGGTCCGATTATTTCGTCCCTGCACTTAGGATCCTATCAAAACTGAACTTGACCACATCCAGTTCCTTTCCTAGATGGAGAGGAGACCTGCACTCTCACTGCAGAGCTCATTGTCAGGTAGCCTTGTTCTAGCCTCCTTTTGTGAAGTCAGTGTCTCCTTTGATTGAGTTTCCTCATGCTTAAATGAGGAGGTTGGAACCAATGATCTCTATAGTCTTTTAGAAGACCCCTCCTGAGGCTGTCCCATCAGCCCATTTGTTCCAGTACGTTCTATGGCCCAATTAGCAGCATTTATCCAACTTTTTTTGTCAGGTATGCGCTTCTATTCCAGGCATTCTAAGCCAATTCTGCAAATCAGACTTCTTGGAAGACTCAAATGTTTTAACAATCTTCAAACATATGACATCAAGCATGCCATTTTCCCTTCATCTACCAACTTTGTACTTTTATCAAAAAAAGAAAGAGGTACTGAGTCCATCTGGCATGATTTGCTTTGAATAAAAGTCCATCTGCTTATTATTTCTAATTTTATTGTCCTCTAGAATGTTTACAGAAGCTTCTTTCAATATTTATTGCGCCGTGTTTCTAATTACTGGTCCAGACCGTCCGCGCAGCCT
This sequence comes from Lepilemur ruficaudatus, assembly GCA_963574885.1. Lineage (NCBI taxonomy): Eukaryota > Metazoa > Chordata > Mammalia > Primates > Lepilemuridae > Lepilemur > Lepilemur ruficaudatus. Next base: position 23,973 of record CAUYRT010041747.1, read on the forward strand.
TGGTGGGGTCCCGGGCTAGGAGGAGGGCGTCTTTCTCATTTTCATCTCTGCAGCTCTTTACTCTGGAGGCACAACCTGGCCTCTGGGCCGTCATCGCAGAGCCCGGTGTGACGCTGCAGAGGCAGATTTTGACAATCAGCGCTTTTATCACGAGTCTCCCTGGGGACTTGCGAAGCTGCCTCTGATGAATTTTTGCCTGCGACACCATTATTGTCATAGGAAGGATAGAAATAATTACCTGACTGACTATCCTGAGGCTTTAAGCTTCATCCTGGGGCCCGTGATCACTGGAAACAGAGGCTCATCTCTGTCTTCAGGAGTCCTAAATAGATAGGTAAAGGATTCACATTTCCCCAGTGATGGTGTCTGAAAGACAAGGGATGGGACAGTCTCTGCCATGAAAACATTTCCGACTTGGTCCTTTTTAAAATATACCAAAAAATCCAAAATGCTAAAAGCTGTTTAAAATTAAACTGTTTTTCCCAAATGAGTTTCCATTTCTGATTTCCCCAGTTCTTCTAGGATTCTTTATTTTCCTAGTCTTGCAGCACTCTGTCACTCCCACAAGTCTTGTCACTCCCTCTTGTAGCATCTTAATACCTTTCCCATCTGTGCCTGGCTTCCATTCCCATCCATTGTCTAATTTCAGCCCCTATCACATTTTCTCTATTCCTGCAGTGCCGCCCATCTCTCGGTCGCTCCCACCCCACCCACCATGCACATGACTCCAGAATAATCCACCTAAAACGTCTTAATTTCATCACTTCCCTCCTCAACGGTGCTCTGCGAGTGCCTCTGGCCAGCAGGACTGCGTCTACACCCCTTGCTGGCGTGCAGGGTCCCCACCACCAGGCCGCTCAGCCCCGCAGCTGTGGCGTGTCCAGCTGCTGCCCCATGAATCCTTCTTGCAGCAGTGCAGGGCGCTCTGGGCTCTGGACTCACAGCTTCTGCTCACAAGGACCTTAGGCATATGGAAAAATTGAAAAAGAAAAAAAGACGAATTTACGATGAATTCTTAGTGCAGACACCAAGGAGTTAAAAGTCAATTTTACACTGCTTTTTTATGGGGAATGTCACAATCCACCTGATTCTCATACTCCCCTCAGATCCTGGAAAAATATGTACGCTGTGTGATCCACTAGACAGGCCCCAACTTTCCCCCCAGTGATTTAGAAGGAAGTTCTATTTAAAAAAAAAAAAAAAAAAAACAGAAAGCCACAGGTATAATATAGGAGAGGTAGTGGGTATGTGCTAAAGAATAGGCTTTGGAATCAAGTAGAATTGGATTCAAATCCCAGCCCAGACACTTACTAATGCCATGACCTGGGCACGTTACTGACCCTATCTGAGACCACTTCCTCATTAGTAAAATAGGGCGTGTCCACCTTGCAGGGCTGGTGTGGGAATTAAAGTCAACGTGCATACGGCCCAGCACAGACCCGGCACACAGCGTCGCAGCCAGGGCTGTCACTCCTCTACAGCCTCCAGCCCCAGCAGGTTCCACTCCACTGCAAGGACTCTCCTGGGGTTGGTCCATGCTCTGCCGACTGGCAGGGTCACTCTGTCAGCCTTCCGCAGTCCTGTGCCCACTTCTAACTGAGACTAGAGGGCACAGGGAGGTCTAGCCAGGGATTCCAGCTCTTCCTCCGAAGATCGCAGCTCTGCAGATCGTCTCGGTGAGGCTTTCCTTCTGGCTGCAGCTCAGCTGCCCCAGCACCTGGAGGCCCCCAGGTGGAGGTCCTTGCTTCGCCTCAAAGAGTAATAACCCCTTGTCATTCCTAGTGATCAGCTGCAGTCTTTAAATTTAGCTCCCAGAGAGCAAGCAACACTGACTCAATAGACCACAACAGGCAGAAAAGAGTGATGGTTGAGGCAGGTTAGCCTTGACCTGGGCCTTTGAGCCAGGCTGCCTGGAATTGGCCCTGCTTCGCCATTGCTAAGCTGGGCATTCTTGGGCATGTTGCTTAGCTTCTCTGTGCTTTGATTTCCTCACCCACAAAATGAGGACAATAATAGTACCTGCTTCATGGGCTTGTTGTGAAGATTAAATGAGTTAATGCACACAAAGCACTTAGAATACTGCTTGGCACATAGTAGGTGCATAATAAAGGTAGCTTTTTATACTGAATGACATCCTCCCATCATGAAGGTCTCAGGCACCTTACCATGGCTGATTGAGACAGCGCCCGGTTGCCCAGGGGCTTCTTCAAAACGCCCCACTTGTCACCACCGCGTGTGCACATGTACACCCACACTCACATACCCACAGCCCTTGGCGGTTCCCCAAGGCAAGAGAAGAAGAATTTCTTAGAGCCTTCAGCAGCAACAATGCTCACCATTGAACCAAAATGAAACAAAATCCTCAGCAGTATCTTAGATACGATTTGCTCAGGGAACTGCCTGCAATTCTCCAATTCAGCAGGGGAGAGATCAGAGATCCAGTGGCATCTTTTTGGTCTAGTCCTCTGTTGGAAGACCATAAAAATGTGTCTTTTGGCCTAAAATGTCTGAAATGTCTATATTAACTCAAATTACCAAGTATTTCTCAACCTTATACCTTTCTTTGGCCTCTCTCACTCATAAAGTTTATAAGTTTTAATTCAACCTTTCAGGAAACATTTATTAAGCATCAATTTTATGTCAAGTACTGTGCAGAGCAAACCAGAGACAGACTTTGGCTTCCAGGTCACAGTCAAGAGGGGAGCACAGGCAGCTGGACAGATCACTTCAATGCAGCATGACAAGTGCTAAGGCAGAGAAACATACAGGGATCTTGTGGAGAACAGGAACGGAGCGTCCAGCCCAGACAAGTAGATCAGGGAAGGCTGCCAGAAGGAGGTGACTCCAGAGGTGGATTAAAGGATACAACTCATTAACAAAGGAATAGCATTTAAAAAGCATATAGGCATGAAAAAATCCAATGTGATTTTGGAACTATGGTCATTTGGCACCATGAGAGGAGACAGAATAAGGAGCGGGGATAGGAAATGAGAATGGCAAGATGGGCAGGTGCCAGACTTTGACTGGACTTCATGTTCTGCTGAGTCTTTCAGATTTTAGATGAAAGCAAAAACAGTGAAGGGTGCTAAACCAGGAAGTAAATGGTAAAAGTTGGGTTTGACTAGAAGTAAGAGGGTTTTCCAGTGGAGAGGAGGAGTGTCCAGAAGGAGAGGCCATTTAGTGATGAACCTGGATTTGTAATAATCCAGGTGAGAGGTGGAAAGAACCCAGACTAAGGAAGTGTCAGTAGGATTAAAGGGAATAAAGACATTTCAGAACTATTTAGGAGGTTAGATCATCAGGATATGGGGACTAACTAGGGAGAAGGGGGAGAGGAGACAGAGATGGATGAGTCCCAGATTTCTACCATGAATGGAAAGTCAAGCTTTAATTTATGAGTTAGAAACTCTAAGAGTATTTGAATTTATATGATACTTTCTTAGGCAATATTATAGGTATTCTTCACTTTAAGACAATGCTAAAGAGGATTATAATCATACCAATTAGATAGCAAAGAAAATACTTAATTTCTAGACCCTGAAGGCTCAGATGGACAAATTTTTTAAGGAGCAACAGATGTTGTCTCCAACCGAAGCATCTACTGCTGCAGTTCTGTGTCCTGGAAATGACAGCCCATACAGAGAACAAGACCAGGTGGGAGGGGTAGAGAAACACAGAAACAAAGACTCTTAAGCACAGAACAAATTTCTGGGGTCCAGATAGGACTGATCAGAAGAACATGAAAGAGGTGATTTCAAGTTAGGCAACTGCAGAGGGAAAGCGGACTGCTGCAACTTGTGGGTGCAACTGTTCTGGCAGGATCCCCAAGTACCACTATCAGAGCAACAAAGGACTGACTTGCAGTTGACCCCATTTGAAACTCTTGGTTATAATTCTCAATTATTGCAATTATTTCAATTAGACCATTCACTTTCCCCCATTGTTGCATCTTCAGAATCTGCTGTCTCTTAAAGCCCTGGCAAAATTGTTTGCTAAGGATGCCTAGTTTTCTGCCTCAGTTATTTTCAACCAGAGGAGGCACAGGGTTTGGAGATGAGTTGGCATTTTTGGGTGTTTTCACAAGTTAGGGGAGGGAGGGTACTGGCATTTAGTTCTACAAGGACCAGTGATGCCAAGTAGCCTCAACACACTGGACAGTCCTGTACAACAAAGACTCATCCTCCCCAAATGCTAGCAGCACCCCTGTTGAGAAACATGGCATCTGAACTCTTTTGCTGCTCCTAGCTCTGTCTTCTACAAATTTTCTTCTCCTATTTATCACCAGGCATCCTGCCAGCCACTTGATTAGCAGGTTAAATGGTCACTCAACTGTCATCAAACTCCTTCTCCCTTTCAGAAACAACTGAAAGAAAGCCAACATCCATTATTGACTGGTTCCATAGCACTTAAGATTTCCGTAGTGCTCTGCAATCGTTTTTATTAGCTAATTCTCATGTCAACACATGAATTGAGTTAGTTTTGTTATTAGTGGTTTGCTAACAAAGAGACTCAAGTACAGAAGATTTGGCAACCTGTTCATGTCTCTTACATTTAATTCATAGAATCAGATTTGGGAAAGCTATTTTCAAAGACAATAATCTTTTCAGATCTCTAGAAATTCACTTAGTAGGGTGCCATTTATGAGTAAATTTTAATATAAACATTCCTTGATTTTGGAATTTAAATACTTTGGTGGCCTAGTTATGAAAAGTGAATCTCCCTCTCCACCAGTTTTCATTGTCTTATTGAAGATATATTCCTATTTCTGAAAATCTCTAAAAGAACTGAATGCTATATTGACATCTTTATGTATGGCTTTTTGATATCTGTTACATTTTATTACTTGTATTACTGGCTCTCTTTTTGGGAATATCATATCTTCCTAATAGATTGAAAGTGTCTCCAAGGCAAACTGTCTTATTCTTTGTATTCCTCCAAGTATCAGAACAGTGCTTGGCCTATGGTAATTACTTAGTGAATATTTGCTGATGGATTAGTGACCAAATTGGTGGTCAGTTTCCATGGTTGTACCTATGGGGAATTGTGATCTCCACCCAGAAGTTTACTCTTTGAAAAACATCTTCACAAAGCATTATGCACTTTGCAGTATTCAGCCTCTATGAAGCTCCTGTTGCAATTAGCTTCCTGTCACTGACACCCATCTCAAAGCCATGGAGATTTCTCTCATGACGAGTGAGTCCCTGACTGCACACCTGCCACTCCCTTTATCTATCTTCCATTCAGAAATTTACTACGTCAAATAGACCTGATTTCCTGCCCAGTGAGGGTGTGGTAGATAGATTGCAAAAATGGTCACAATTCTCCACTCCAATCCTCCTCAGGTCCTTGAACTTTGCAGTGTAGCTTTGCTTCTTCTCCCATCAAGACATGGGGTCTATTTTCTCATTCCCTTGAATTTAGTCTCTTGATTTACTGTGGCGGGTAGAATATTTCAGATGTGACCATGTGCCGGTTCCAAGGATAAGCCTCAAGGGGAGTTGGGTGTTTTCACTTGTTCTCATGGAAACTTGCCCAGGCAGGGAGAGGGCACTACAAGCCCAATTAGCCTGCTATATAATAATATTCACATAGCTAAATCTTCCCTAACACCTCAGACAACAGCAAGTAGCTGCCAGACACAGGAATGAGGCACACTAGACCACCAGTCCGTTGCTGACCTGCCAGCTATCTGCAGGTGTATGATCAGGCCCAGCCAAGATCAACCAAGTCTGCCCAGACCAGCAGAACCACCCAGCTGCCTACAGACTCATGGGTATTATTTAAGGGCACCAGGTTTTAGGATGGTTTGTTCCACAGCATTATTTAGATGATAAATATCTTTAAAGAGGTCTTTTTAACCATGAACAAATTTAATAGAAAGCTATCTTAATTTGAACACTTTAGATAATGTCAAGCAAACTGTTCTTTGTTTTCTTTATTTATTTAACCAGAATCATCAAAGAATAAGGTCAACAACAAAACTAATTTTTCAGATAATTGATGCTTACCTCTTATTTAATACTTTAATGCTTACCTTTTATTTAATACAACCATTTTGACGGTAATCTTTCTAAACTCCATTATATATACATCTATTCTATATATATCAACATAATATTTGGGTTTTTCCTTTTATTTTTAGTTGACATGTAATAATTGTACATATGTATGGGATCGAGAGTAATGTTTTGATACCTGTATACAATGTTTAATGATTGAATCAGGGTAATTAGCATATCCATCACCTCAAACATTAGCATTTCTTTGTGTTAAGAACATTCTTAATTCTTTCTTCTAGTTCTTAAAATACATGCAATAAACTTGTTAACTATAGTTACACTACAGGGATATAGAACACTAGAGCTTAATTACTCCTAGCTAGTTGGAATTTTGTGTCTTTTAACCAACCTCTTTCTATCCTCCCCTTCCCTCCCCTTCCCAGGCTCTAGTAACCACAGTGCTGCTCTCTACTTCTGTAAGCTCCATGTTTTTAGCTCCCACATATGAATGAGAACATGCAGTATTTATCTTTCTGTGCCTGACATATTTCATGTAACATAATGTCCTTCAGGCTCATTGCCTCGAATGACAGGACTTTATTTTTTATTATAGCTGAATAATATTCCAATGTGTATATGTACATTTTCTTTATCCATTCATCTACAGCATGATATTTGAATCTAACTGTCCCTTGGTGGTATTATTAATAAAAATGCTGTGCTAATGTACTATGCAGTAATGACCTCAGGGAGTACTTAAGCATGTTGGACAATTCACTTCCACACTGGATTGTCCCAGACTGTCCCAGATCATATCTGTGGATCATACATTTTTGGGACCCCTCCTCACACTTTAAGACATCATCTATCATTTCTTGCTACTGTGTTATGTGCTTGCCCCTGGAAGCTACCTCTCTTTCAGATTGTTTCTTCCAATCTGCTGTGGACCACTAAGCCATATAACCATATTTGTAATTTTTTAAAAGTCCCCCAAATTAAATAAACTCTGAGTGACTAGAGTTTACTAGAAACACTCCACCCTGAAGCAACACACACATAAAGAGGGAATACAGATTTATTTCCTCCCCCTAGAGACACATTATCAGCTGAGATAGACATAATTACCCCAGGAAAACATGAGCTTTTAAATTAACAAGACATCAGAAAAATATAACTATAAAAGAAATACAATGATCTTATCAAACTATGACATCTGATACAGAGAATTATGTAAGTATAAATTCAAACCCAAAATTTTATAGCTAACTAAACTATCATTTAAATGAGAAGGTAAGATAAAGACATTCTTGTTTCTATAAGGCTTCAGAATGTTTCCTAGGCAGACTCTGTCATTGAAAACATTCCCTAAGTCCAAAAGAAGAGATATTAGTTCCCCTGAATGCTATGAAATATGCAAAGAGTGATTAAAGATCTTAGTGAGTATCCAGTGAAAGGTAGGAAGGGGGGTGAAAAAAATATGGTAAATGGAAAACATAAATTAAGATGGTAAAAATAAGTCCTAATAAAGCAGTAATTTAAAAATGTAAATGAATTGAATTTACTGAATAAAAGAAGAGACTCTCAGATTGAATGAGAACATAATCACCATGGAATAAGATATTTATAAAGGCCACATTTTAAACACAAGCTTTTTGAAAGTAGAAAAGACATTTTAAAAAATGTCAAGCAATTATGAACCAGAGAACTGGAGTAGCAATCTGCATTTCAGACAAATTAGAAATCAAATTATGAGACATAACAAAGGACAGAGTGAAACATTATATATTGGTAAAAGAAGCAATGAATCCAAAATACATAGCAATATTATTACAAAAAGTAATATTAACATTTATTGAGGACTAGGCACCACTCTAAGTCCAAATCTAAGATCTTTTCATGTATTAACTCATTTAATCTTTACAACAAGCCTATAACATAAGTTATATCACCATCACCATTTTACACATGGGGCAACTGAGGCACAAATGCAGGTAATAATCATAAATAAAAATGCTTCCAACAATAAAGCTCTGAAATGCAAGGTGATAACTAACAAAACTAAGGAGACAAACAAATAAATTAATTGTGATTAAAATTTTTAGATGAACCTTTAAAAATCTATTGAATCAAGCACATAAAAAAAGATCCTTGAATTCACAATGATACTCGATAAAGAGGGAAGGAGGTCTCATTTACAGAACAATAACAACTAATAAATGTGGAAGACACAGTGGAAAAAGAAAATTACCATCTGCAACTAACAACATAGTTGTTGATTCAAGCAAGCATCACTGATGTATGATAAAACCATTGGGCGAAAGGTTATTGAGAAACACAATATTTAACCAGTCTTAAATGAGACTACTTATTGATTTCAAAGTGGAAAGAATATAACTGCACAACAAAAAGATCTGGTGTACACCACCTAACCAGGTTGCCAACAGTGGAACAGACTGACAGCATGTGCCTCCGCATGTGATGCAACAGGAAGAACACGACTTTGACCCTGATCACAAGGAAACAATCAGAAAAGTCCAGACTGTGGAACATCAAGACGATTGAACTGGACTGTAAAGAAATATCAATTACAACCAAACATAAAACGTGATCCCTGATTGGACACTTGGTCAAAATTAAAAGTGAAATAGCTATTAATGAATTAAAGGATAAAACACTGATTATTTTAATAGGTATACAAAATTGAAAAAGTTCAATCTTTTAATGGCCTTAAAAGAAAAAACTCAGAAAGGCAGAAATAAAAAGGAAATTCCTGAAGTCAATAAAGGAAATCTACAAAAAGACCCACAGGAAACCTCATTTTAATGCATCCCCTTAAACATCAAAATGACAGAGATGGTCACTGTTTCTGCAACTGCTTTAAAACACAGTCCTCAATGTCTCGGCCAACACAATGAGAGATGAAAATTGCAAAGGAAGACCAACATGTAATTGTCTGAAAACAACAAAGAATGCATAAGAATTTTATAGAGAAAATCTTATAACCTTTTAAATCATGTAAATTCTGATTAATAGAGAAAAGCCTAATGTTCATGGATGAGATAACATTGTAAAGATGTACATTTTCTCCCAATTTAATGTATAAATTTAATGGAATAACAAGCAAAATTTCAGCAGGATTTTTTTAACATCTTATCTAACTGATTCTAAATTGACTACAGAAGGATAAATGTCCACGAGTAATAGAATTTTGAAAAAGAAGGAGCAGAAACAGTCACTTACTATACTTGTTTTTGGGGCTGCTATAATAAATTACCACAAATCGGGTGTTCTAAAACAACAGAAATTTATTCCCTCCCAGTGCAAGAGGCTAGACATCAAAAATCACAGAGTCAGCAGGGCCATATTCCCTCTGGAAACCCTGGGTGAGAATTCATTCCTTGCCTCTTCCAGTGTCTGTGGCTTCTGGCAGTCCTTGGCTTCCCTTGGCTTGTGGCTGCAGCACTCCAATCTCTGCCTCTGTCTTTATAGCATCTAATTTTCTGTATGCCTGTGTCTTCTCCTTTTCTGTCTCTTGCAAGGACTCTTATCATTGGATTTAGGGCTCACACAGGTAATCCAAGACAATTTCATCTCAGGATCCTTAGTTTTACATCTATAAAGACTCTTTTTTCCAAATAAGGCAGCATTCACAGACTCTGGGGATTTGAAGGTGGACTGTGTTCTTTAGGGCCCCCATGCAACCCACGACACTCACCCTACCAGTATGAAGGCGGACTGAGGTGCACTCCATTATGTACTGGCACAGTGCCAGACCAGTAAAACAAAATCGGAGCCAGAAAGAGTTAGTTCCAAGTTGAAAATTGGGCATATGGGACATCTGACATGATAAATCATTGAGGAAGGGTCAGTTCAGGAAGCCGTTTTGTAAAAAATAAAACTATATAGAGATCATTTTAATTGGGGTCCTTTATAGAAAAGTAAAATCCAGGTTGTTTAAAAACCTAAAGATTAAAGATGAATGGTGTGTGTGTGTGTGCAAGAAAATATAGCAAAATACCCTGGGACCCTTTGGGGCAGGAAAAGATTTCTTAAACAAGACCGCAAAAATACAAGCCATAAGGTGAAAAATTGGCAATTTCAATTACATCAAAATTAAGGATTTCTTCCTTGTAGAATTCCACATAATATACGTAGATACCCCTCTTTCCAGAAGGTGAAGCTTCATTCCCCTCTCCTTGAATACGGGCGGAACTGAGTGGCTTGCGTCCAAAGAACAGAGTATGGAGAAGAAAGCACTTTAACCTGACAGTAGAGAAACCTGGCAGACACCCCTTAGCCAAGTGTTCAAGGTTGGCATTGCTAGTGTTGAGTTATGTTTAATGTTATGTACCCTTTGATATGGTGCAATTAAAAAAAAAAAAGACACCTCACTTCTGTGCCTTCTTCCAAAACATGCATAAACCCAGTTTAATCATAGTAAATCCTCAGACAAACCTAAATTGAGGGACATTCCTCAAAATGCTTGACCAATGCTTTTCAAAATTGAGAAGGTGATGGAAACAAGGGAGGACAAAGCGACTGTCACAGATCAAAACACTAAGGAGATCTGGTGACTAACTACAATGTAGTGTCCTGGATTGGATCCTGGAACAGTAAAAGAATATCAATGGGAAAACTGGTGCAATCTGAGTAAATCTGTGGTTTAGTTAATAGTCATAAACCAAGGTTAATTCTTAGTTTTGACGAACGCACCAAGTTAGGTAAGACATCACCATTAAGGGAAGCTTGGTGAAGGGGAAACTCTCTGTAGTAGCTTTGCAACTTTTCTGTGAATCTAAAATTATTCTGAAATAAAACATTTGCTATATATAAAAGAATTTCTCTTCAATAAAAGATACCAGAAGAAACTTCCATCAACTAAAATTGACAAAAATGAATGTCTAAAATATATGTGGAACCCTAATAAATGAAAGAGAAAGACTAGAAACCCAACTCTGGAATGGAAAAGTCTATGAACAGACAATTCCCACAAGGGGAAATCAAATGGCTAGTAAGTATGTAAAGAGATGCACTATCTCACAAATAATCAGAAATATGCTAAATAAAATCAAATAAACACATTTACATGAATCAGTTGGGGAAAAAAATACTGATCAGAATGTGGAGAAACAGGAAACCTAGTTCACTGCTGGTAGGAGAGGAACGTGGAACAGGTATTCTTGGAGGGCACCTTGGCAGTGTTCTGTGAGATTAAGTGTGTGATTACCCTATAACCTGTGATCCCACTCTAGGGCTAACACCCTAGAAACTCTCACCCAGGAGCGTACGGGGGCATAGAGAAGATTGGTCCTCACAGCACTGTCAGCAGCTGCAAAGCACGGAGCCAGCGACGATGTCTGTGACTCGGGCTATGAGCATGGTGGATGCACACTCGGGAACATGACACGCAGGGGCACTAACCAGCTCACCTTCCCCAACATGCATTGAGCCTGGGGGCCTGGAAAACGATGCCAAGCAAAACAGTAAACTGCAAAAAATATATATATATATGTCCTGAAATAACCATTTATATGAATTTAAACATCATACATTTCAATGGCATATTCTAAACACATTAGTATGCATGTTACCATATATCAAGGGAGAAAATAGGCTTGGCAGTGGGGCATGAAAAGGGAAAATACTGAAATAAACTAACACATGGGAGAGACCATGAGCAGGCAGATGCCATGCGCTCCATAGGATGATGACTTCGGTTTGCACCTGAGGTCCAAACTAAAGAAAGCAGGGGAGAGTATGGTTCTGGATGAGGGCTTGAGGAGATCACCTCTGAGCTATGAGCATGAGTTTTAGTGTGGATAAATATGGGACATCTATATTATCTGCTCAGCAGCCCTTTTTCTTTACATACTGATTACAAAATAAGTCATTTCCTAATGGCCAGCTAAGTCATCCTCAGATAAGAAAAGCATTGCTGTACGGTATTTCATTACAATAAGATCCACCTACAGTACAGCCTGACACTCATGAGTAATTCTTTCCGAGACCTTCATAAATCCCCCCAATTCACAAATAACCACTATGCACATAATTTCCCCCATAATATACATATACAATGGATGAAAAACAACATTTTGGGGGGTGTCTGGGGGGAGGGTGTCAGACTCATTTACTCGCCATGTAACCCACTGCTACACTCCAGCACCCCAGCCTGCAGGTGAAATTCCAATACATGCTTCAGCAAAAATACAGATTATAATATATTTTGAACATGGAGGGTCATTTGCAAATAATGAGAAATGCAAATTTTAAATCAATGAAAGTCCAGAGAATACGGTAAGATGACCACAGCGGTGCCCTGGAGGGGTTACTGAGGCTCTTTTAAGTCTTGAATATAATCTCTGAAACAACAGAGGCCACGACACAAGCCCTGCTCGTTTTGATTGACAATTTGGTCTGTGGCTCAGACCACTGACTCTAAGCAAATCACAGAAGATTGAGATTCTACAAGAAGCTGTTGATTTCAAAGCTTTTAATGATTTAAATTTTCAATCAGCAGGTTTTTTTTTTTCAGTTCATTACCCACAGACTCTGTGGCTCAACCAATGTGCGCAGCCCATCCCCTCCTAAATTCTTCTAGTAACACAATCTTGTCCATCACTATCCTCGCCCTGGAAAACAAAGCCTAAATATACATGTTCATTTCACCTTCATTTACCCGGTCAGATCGCAGAAGCATGGGAAAGAAAGTAAAAAAAATCCCAGCGTCTCAGAAAGCTTCTGAAATGAAGCTGATCCAGCTAACGATTCCCTCACACAGCTGGACTGACAGGAGGCTGGCAGCGCAGGCGGCACACAGGAGAGACGCCCCTGGAAAAAGGGGAAGAGGAGAGTGGCTTCAGCCTCAAGTCAGAATTGTGTCCATCTCACAGTGTCCTTCCACCTCAGGAGCCTGGAGGTGAAAATAACTCTGCCTTAAAACACACGAGAGCTATCCAGAAAAGCAGCCGACAAGCACAGGCACGAAGGGGGTAGGGAACAGGCTCCTCCTATGTAAAATTGCATGTTATTGAATGGATTGAGTTGTCATTCAGAAAGGTGATTTTAGAAATGAAGCCGGTGGGGAAATAAATAGAGTAGAAATTCAAATAAAATTCACTCAAGTATGGCCCCTGTATCTGCAACTAAAGGATTGCAGCTTGTGAAGGTAGCGTCATTAAACAATGACACTGAAGGTCACTCCTCATTGCCCTTTTCTGTAAAGGATCTCACTGCTTCTCTGCCTCGTTGACGCCATGCAGCAGGTGCTCGCTCACTGACTCACCTGGAGCCAGCCAGGTGATATTCAGAAATCCTCATGTTGCCTTAAAGGTCTCCTGACACCCGTTTCCCATGTTCTGTCCCCAGCCGTGACCCACCCTCATCTCTGGCCTCTTCAGTGCTCCCAACCAATCGCGGGATCAGTGCTCCCAATCCTGCGAATGGCCAGTAGGGGAGCCATAGAGAACTCAGCCTTAAGGCATCTTGCCAGGTGGGTGGCCGTAGCACAGAGTATGACTTCTATAGGTATGTGGCAAATGCATGATTCATTAGGATTACCTTGAGCGCAAAGGGCAATCAACCCTGGAATATGTTTTGTATGTAGGAGGTGCCCAATAAAAATGTTTTCAATGAATAAAGGAATAATGAACAACTGACAGTTCCCTGCAGTAGCAGGAGTTCAAGGAAAAAAACAATCAGCATCCAATTCTGGCAGTCTGTCCAGAGGAACAAAACCCCAGCTGGGGGTGGGAGCACAAGGGACAGAGCTCAGCTTCCTGGAGGGCAGCGCTGGCAAGGAAGTAGCAGGTTTCCAGGATGACAGCCAAGGAGGCTGTGGATGAGACCCAGGGCTCCAGTCCCAGCAGGGAAGGCAGGTATCGAATGCAGTCAACTCAGCAAGCGTTAGGGAAGTATGTGCAGGCTCGGGGGTACTCAGCAGCCTTGGCAGGATCAACCAGGAGTGGGCAGGGAGCACTGCGGAGGAGGGCACCTCAGGGCCTGCCCCAGCTGAGCAGGACCCAGGAAGACTGCTGACCACACTCTCCAGTTTGCATCTCTTACCTTTGCAAACTGGCTTTAATGCGAGCCCTGGTGGAAAGGTCACTGTCCAGGAGGCCTCATCAGAAGCACCAAATTCCAGTTCCAGCCCTGCCATGATCGGAAGTGCCCTAAGGCAAGTCCTTTAACTTCTCCAATCACGGGTCCCCCCAGTAATTAGGAGCAAAGGTTAAACTCACTGGAGCGTTTGAGGATAAAGGAGATTACGCCTATGGAAGGGCTCTGTAAAGAACGTAGCACTGTAAATGTTGGCTATTTGTGCAGTAGGCAGTATTTCATGTTGAAACCAATGTTGAATTTGTCAAACTGAATTTTATATTATTATAGAAATAAAGCTTTAGTTTCTCATTCAAGAAGTTTGAAGCATCAAGCAGGCAAAATGAGTTTTGCAGGGAGCCAGAGAGGCGTTCTCCGGGCCCCCGAAAGCACGCTGCAATTGGCATCTCACCGACGCGTCTCCACCCAGCCGGGCCCTGCTTGCAGCTGGGATCAGCGGCCTCGGTATGAAGCACATTTAAGATCTGCTGCAGGGCATGTAAATAAAACCTTCACTAAGGTAAACAGTTGTTCAGTTTTACAGCCTATTCACATGTGACTTTTATGCTCCATTATGATATATGGCTTCTATAGGTTTGGAAGTCCTAGAATGTGGGTCTGTGTGGCGTCCTCTAAGTGACTGGCTGATAAATGGTTATTTACTCACTGGCTTTCATGGCCCATGAAAGCCTTTAAACTGGAACACCGTCCCTAACTACCCATTAGTGATCATGGTAATTCCTCCTAACAGGATGTGAGCCAGTTATCTTGACAGCCGCAGTGGCATGGGCGGCGGGTTGGGAAGGATGAGAAGGAGCCAGTGCTCATGCCAGGCGCTGCACTGACGCACCTGGAGTTCCACTATGCTGTCTAAATCGAAGGCCATGTCTACACTGGTGTGTCACATTGTGACAAAATGTGACACGCACTCTAGCACACAGTCCATGTCACAAATATGAAGAGGTTCCAGGGAAGTACTTATGTGCTATAAACAGCATCTGCAACTCAATCAAGTGACTTAGCCCTCAGTATCTACCTTCTGCTGGTTTCACACCAAATGACTGTGTTCACCTGCTTGACATGCTCTGCAGGCGCAGACAAAGGAGTGGAGTGTGTTTGTTCCATTTCCTGGTAGCACCTGTGAACACTTCTGTGACGTTAGGCAAGCCACTTCTCCACTCTGGGAAGAAGAAGCAGTCCACAGCTTGATAACAGATGGTTCCCAATTTTGCTTGTAAGATCGTTGGTTGGCATTTACAAAGCAGTTTTAACAGAAATTATAAATAGTAGTTTGAAAATGTTACAGTGGTTATTATAATAACAATAGCTAACAAGGACTGAGTGCTTATTACTTGCCAGAAGCTACACTAAGCATCTTATGTGGGATAACTCACAGTTAGCATGAGATGGAGTTTGTCATTTCCATTTCACAGATGAGAACACTGAGGCTCAGAGAGGCCGAGTGACTTGCCCCAACGTTGCAAAGCAACAAACTGTGGTTTGAAGGCTGTGCTCTTGACCACTCCTCCACAGTGGTCACTCTTATGTTCTTTACACTTTCCATATTTCCCAGATTTGAAAATGAATAGTTTTAACTGTGCAATCAGAAGGACATTTTGTGGTTACCATCAGGCATCAAAATGTGACGTTAGCTGTGCACAGCTGATGCATGAGAGCCTGAGCCAGGGCTGGGGGCCAAGTGAAGGATGAGAAAGAAGAACATGAAGAATGAGGAACCAGGGTAGAGGAAGAACTCAGAGACGAAGGAGGAAGAGGGGGAGCTAATGGACATGGAAAAGAAGACATCTTCCTGGACAAAAACCTGAAAAGGAACAGTGGAAGGAGATCGAAGTAAGATAGTGAGAGCCTTGGTGCATCAAATTAAGAACTTTGGACTCTATTCTGTCTCCTAAACCAGTGCCACTTTTTGCTTCATGTGGATTTCATAACATGAAAATGTAATGAATGTTGGTTAAAACAGCTATCTGTCAACCGGAAAAAGGAGGCAGCAATTATTGACACCTACAAAGACCAAAAAAAATTTTTTAAAAGAATGAGATTACTTAAGTGCCATATTTATAATAAGAATCATCTTTTCCTTTGAAGTAATGAAACAAGATGATTTTCACATTTTCAAAATACCAATGATCATCCAGCACGTTAAATTATTGCAAACACTCAGATCCCTGTGATCAGGGGCCATGTCTTCTGTCGTGTCGTGTTTATTTTTCATTTTATACGCCCTCCTCAACCGCATCCGACACTGTCTCTACACTCAGCAGGTACTCCATAACACGAGTGGCTGGAATTTCCAGGCAGACCTCCAGCCTCAGCAATATGAAGCTGGGAAACTGAGGCAGAAGTCCAATCATGAGCCAACCAAGTGGCATTTAAAAAGACTGCTTCTTAAAGCCTTCCAAAGTATTCAGGGCTCAACCCATTGCAAGAAAAAATCAAATACCAGGCACCTTCCCTGCACAGCAGAGCCGTGCACTCACCAAGCGCCCTGGGCGTGGGTCACCGTGCTGACGCTGGGGAAACAGATGACGGGCTCCTGCCCTTGGGGACTCACAGGAACTGGTGGGACGGAGCTTGTAGGTGGAGGGCATCGTGAGTCCTGCATGGAGAGGCTGGTTGGGTGGGACGGGAGACAGTGGGTACAGGGACCCAGGCAGGACCCTCCCGGACAGAATACAAATGACCTTCACTGTTCCTCTGCAAGGATGCAAGGAGGGCGCCTCCTCTCCTACACCTGGAGGTTGGAGAGAAGAGAGAAGAGAGGACATTTGCTTTACTTTGATGCGTTTTGACCATTCTTGATCACTTTCCAGCTCAGAAAGGGCCTGCCCCAACTCCTGGGCTTCGTCTCTACCCCTGCTCTAGCCATCCTGGACATTTTTCTGTTCCTCAAAGTGGAGTATTCCCTCCCCTTTGGACCGTGATGCAGTCTCTTCCTTCTAACAGGCACATTCTTCTCCCTCTCTGCCCTCTCCCCTCACCTGGTTTACTGGGTTCTATAACACATTAAAGCGTCTGCTTAAACATCACTTCTGAAGGGAAGCCTTCTCTTCCCCAGACCAGGTTGAATGTCCTGCCATAAACCCCTTAGCACCCTATTGTTCTCTCTTCATCACTCTTATCACACTTGCAATTATTTGGTCATTGTCTATGACCCCTCTGGATCTGCGGTCCCCAAGCCCTGGTATGACCGGGCCACAGAGCTCCACTGCCCCCCTCCCACTCCCCCACCTCCACCATCCATGGAAAAATTGTTTTCCATGAGACTTAGGAAACAGGGGAGAGGCAAAGCAGGAGGTGAGCAGTGGGTGGGCGAGCGAAGCTTCATCTGTATTTACAGCTGCTCCCATCACTTACATCACTGCCTGAGCTCCGCCTCTCCACCTCAACCCCATCTGTGGAAAAATTGTCTTCCGTGGAACCAGTCCCTGGTGCCAAAAAGGTTGGGGACCACTGTTGTAGACCATGAACTTTATAAAGACAGGGCTATATCTGTCTTGTTTCCCACCATCTCTTTGGCATCAGGAGCAGGAGCAGGCATAGAACAGATGTCCAACAGGTATTTGTTGAATGAGTGAGTGAATTATGAGGCACATCCCTATGGAAGATCAAGTTTCTGGAAATTGGCATTAGTCCCTCGTGAGTTTCTAGAGACTGAGACCAAGCCTGATTCATCTTTGTGGCTATGGTGCCAAAACATTGCAGTCATTGAGGTCACAGGCGGGTGCGGCGCACAGCAGAGCATGAGACAGGGTCTGCCTGCACGGGGCTCTCCTCCTCTGCCCGACGCCAGAAGACCAGCTCAAGGTCACCTACTACAGGAAACGTTGCCTCCCCAGCCCAGCCCCAAGTCAGCTTCCTCGTCTCGCCTCCCACAGGCCTTAATGGCCGTGCCATTCACTTAGCCCTTGTCACACCCTGTCTTTTCATGTCTCTCTCCTGAGCTCCTTGAAAGCAAAAGCTGTGTCTTTTTTTCTTTAATCTCTTGACTCCTAATTCCTTACACAGAGTCCATGCTTAATACATGTTGATTGAGAAATTTAATTTGTTTCCAAAAAGATTTATAAACTCTTTCCCTGGTGGACTTTGAAAAATGGGGTAGATTTTCAGATGTATGGAAAGCTGAGTGAGAGCTTTTCTGGAAACTCAAAGGCAAACTACATGGAGTCCCTGTCCAAGCCTTCATCTCTATGAAAAAGTGTCTTACTGACACTGTAAAAGTGAGAAAATGCTGTTTTTGTCTTCCTTCACTTTAGACAGAGCCTGACAATCACAAGAGGAACATTGGAAAATATACAAATACATGAAATTAAACAATTTGCTCCTGAATGACAGGCAGGTCAATGAAGAGATTAAGAAGGAGATTAAAAAAATTCTTCAAACAGATGAAAATGAAAACACAACATATCAAAACCTATGGGATACAGCAAAAGCAGTAATAAGAGGAAAGTTAATAGCAATAAGGGCCTACATCAAACAGGCAGAAAAGCCTCAAACAGACAGAGCCTGGCTTTGTCAGCCGTGCCGAGACTGCAGAGGGCCCTGGAGTCACAGACAGAGCTCTCCACTCTACATAAACACAGACAGGCTCTCGTCCTATGGGGACAGAATGAGCAGCCTGCCAGGAAAGCTGGGGACAGATTACCGGCATTAGCACAGGAAGGATAAGCAGCACCACAGAGGTGACCCTGTCACCTCATAGAGGGGCCCGGGTTCCACCAGCATCCTTCCCTACGGTCCCTGTCCCCTCACTCACCGGCACGTCGCCCCGGCCCACAGACAGCACGCACAGCCTTGCCTGGTCCCGCGGGAGCTCTGCCCAGCCTCTCACACCGCTCCGTCCTCGTGGGCACAGGAAGGGCCCCCTCTGAGGGCCCCCTGGGTGTGTGGCTGATCCATTCGCCTGCTTCTGTGTCACATTTAATTACTCACTCAAACAGAATTATCTGTACTGAGACTCTAGACTAATGAGATCCTGCGAAGACTTCGGATTGGGGATTACAAACTGCAGCATGCTGTCCCAAGGTCAGTTTGAATTGTTTTAAAGCTCTGATTACTACATTATCACCTTCTTTTTAACCTGAAACCCTTTATTTTTCATTTTTCAAAAGGAAAAAATTATAGAGTGCTTTGGAGGAGGCAAAGGGTGCTGCTTGATTGTTTGTTTTAACTACATGAAAGCTTGAGTGATCAATATCTAAATCCGCAGAGCTCATGGCGGCTAACTCCTTCCCAGTCATCTTCCCAATGGGGTGTTTGACCTTTGCCTCAAGGGAATGAGAAATACAACCTCTCTACGGCACTTTGCAGGGACACAATGCAAAGGCTAAACAGATACTGTTTTAAATATATCTGTGTTCCTACCTAGTTTAACAGTCACAGAGACTCCGTGCAATCCTTTCAGCCTGATTCCTTATCATGTTGGTCTCTCACGGGTAGAAGGACTTTGCGTCTCACCATATTTGCTATGCCCTGGAAATACGGGCTCACGGAGAGCCGCCTGGACTCCAGCTGCTGCAGTGGCGGGTAGCCCTGCGAGGCGGCCGAGCGGCTGAAACACGGCCAGTCACGCTGAGATGCACTGTAGGTGTAGAACACAGGCTTTAAAACTTGGAATGAAAAACAATGTAAAAAATCGATTAACTTTTTTAAATATTTGATTATATTGAAATGATAATGCTTTGGATGTGCTGGGTTAAATCAGAGCATCTCAACCCTCACACTATTGACATTTGAGCCAGGTAACCCTTTGCTGTGGGAGGCTGTGCCCTGTGTGTCGTAGGACGTGTAACCACAGCCCCCGTTTGCACCCACTAAATGCCTCTAGTATCTTCCCAATTGTGACTATCAAAAATTGCCTAATGACATTGCCAAGTGACATTGCTAGGTATCAGCAGATGCCCCCTGGAAAGAAAAATCTCCCCTGGCAGAGAACCACTCAAATAAATAAAATACATTATTAAAATTAATGCCCCTATTTCACTTTACTTTTTAACATAGTTACTAGAGAACCTGACATTATACATGTGGCTTGCATTTGTGACTTGTATTATATTTCTATGGGACAGTGCTACCCATGCCTTTGGGTACAGGAGTGTCTTGGGACCCAGGTTCATGCCTTTTCATTGTTGCCTCACCAATCTGAGAACAGAGGCCCTTGGGCCTTGCATGGGACAGAAAGGTAGGGTCAGACCCCCAGTCAGTAGTGCTTATAGGGAGGCTTGATGGGCACTGGCCCCTGAAGGCACCCAGGAGCATAAGAAGAAGGAAATGGGACAAACACCAGAAAGTCATGGACCAGGCCCACAGGTGATGGAAGAACACGCTCGCAACACGTCATGGAGCTTGAGAAGTGAATTCTTAATAATTGTTATGAATTCACAGCTGCCTTGATAAAATATATACCACTGGATGAAGACCACCTCAGGCCCCCATGTTATCCTTTTACTGAAAAAAGCTTTCCTGGTATCATAACAGTAAGGAAAAATGTATCATTTGGGGCATCACAAGTCAATCGGTGCACAGCTTCCCGAGGCTCCTTGCCGTTGTTTCGTTTTCTATTTTCCAGTTCTGATCCCCTTGGCCTACCTCTTCTCAGCTGTTCTTTCCAAATCTGGGTTCACTGTCCCACCCATCATGTCCCACTCAGACTACAAAGTCCTCAGAAGTTTGCTATGAAGCCCCCCAGCATGACTTTCCGCCCAGGTGCTTCCAACCTGCTCCACTGTGGTCACCTCTCCCACTGTGAATTCTTTGCTCAGACCCCAACTTCCTCACCACCTCCAGCCCTTCCTAAAATTGATCCCCTTCTGGTTCTCCTGACAGTTATATCTTGACTGAACATAGCTATGGCTAAATGCCGTCTCTAGCACCAGACGTCCCCTATGACCTCTAGTGGGCTGAGAGCTCCTGTCACATAACCTACTGCCATGTCCTTATAAAGGAAAAGAAATTTTAACATTATAACTTTATCCATTGGGTTCCCTTTGACCAAGAGTTACAGAGAACTCCAACTCCACCTGGCTCATAAGTAAGAGGTAGCCAGCTCCACAGTTTATTTAGAAACTCAGTGACATCATGAAGGGTACAAATTGCTTTCCATCCTTTTTGCCTGGTCATTCTCAATGTGTCCACTTTGTCCTTAGGATTGTACCCTTCATAGTTTCAAAATACCTGCCGCAGTTCCAGGTGCCCCGTTCAGAGACAATGTCCAGAGGCAGAAAGGGAAAAATCTCCTCCTCCCTATGTCTCGTTTAAAGAGTGAGACAAACTTTCCCAAAACTCTCAGCAGATTTATCACATCTCATTGGCCAGAACTGCACCATGTATCTACGTCTGACCCATAACTGGCAAGGAGAAGGGGCCACCATGATTGGCTCAGACCAGTGATGCTCCAAGCATGGTCCTCAGGCCAGTGGCATCAGCATCACTCTGGAAGTTAGAAATGCAAATTCTCTGACCCCATCCAGACCTACTAACTCAGGAACTCCAGGGTGAGCCCCAAAATTAGTGGTTTAGCAAGACTTCCAGGTGATTCTGCTGCACACTGCAGTTGGAGAACCACTGGCTTATACCAAGCAAGACCCGCTTCCGGGTTAAAGCCTGCCCCCCTTGAAGCCTGTGGTCATGATAAAGAAGGGTAGATGAACAAAATCAGGGCTCTTTCACAAAGGAGAAAGGTGGGATGGAAGAATAGATGTTGAGTAGCTAGCCAATGTTAGCTATCATAATCACCATGTCAATTTTTTCCTTTTGACTGGAAAAAGAACCTTCCAGTATTACAAACATTTTTGGGGGCTTTTTTGGGTTTTTTTGTTTTTATTTCGGCATATTATGGGGGTACAAATGTTTAGCATATGGGGGGAGGAGGGGATGGGTATATACAAACATTTTTTGCACACACCCGGTAACCAATAACCAGCAAGGATATTTTCAAAGAATATTTTTGGATACCCTTAGAAAAAGTTTGACTAACTCTATTTCTATACAATGTCCAATGAAACAACAACCCCTTAGCAATGCACACACTGTCTTTAAAACTATTTCCCATAAAGGGTTTTATATTAATATTATTCCCAGGACAATTCTGTTTGGTAGAAAGAGCAGTTATTATTTTCATTGTCATTTTACTGATGGGAAAACCAAAGCTCAGAAAGGGCAGAATCTCACAGCTAGCAAATTTCAGAATTTCAGGCCAGGATTCACACTGCAGATCTTCTGGAGCAGCCTCCAACAGAACCCTGGGGGCTGGGGCTGGGGGGTGGCCTCCTGAAAAAAACTCTTACTGCAAGAAAACCATGTTTCAGTGACTTTCATCGTAATGGCCTGCCTGTGCAAGACTACAAAAAATCTGACAGCTAGAACTAATGGCAGAGATTTCCCTACCACTGTTAATTGTCCAGCAGAGAGATTTTGCATGCTGCTGCCTAAAACAATGAGCCTACTTTAGCTTCAATGTATAACCTAAAGTTCAGCAAAACAGACCCTAACTTGATCACATTGAAATTACTCAAGAAGATATTTTTCTTCAGAAAATCCAAAAGATTTTTTATTTTATTTTTGTGAGCTAGAGATATGAATGTTGTTGGAATCCTAAATAGGAAAAAATAAGAAAAGAAAAACAGGAAAAGCATGCCTATTACACATTAAAATGAATTTCAACAATGGCCTCTCAGCTGGGAGACCCAGGCTGTCGTGTTCTTGAAGAGCCATCAAACTAAAGTGCTCAAGCCCCCTAATCACAGAAGGTTCCTGGAGCAGCAGAACCCAAGAGACGGGCTGCCACGTTCCTCATCCCCAGAGCCTCCAATCCTCTTCTGTTCTATCCATTCTGCAGCCCCGCCAGCAATGCCCTGCAGATATTGGGAGCACTTTTTACTGGAGCAACACTGCCCAAGATGGAAATTCTGAGAGCCTCCTTCTAACCTCTATCACAGCCTGGGTCAACCCTGTGAGCTCCTGAGACCCGGGGGCAGAACATGTCATATAATGAGAGATTTCCAGGAGAAAAGAACTTTTGCTAAAGAATGTGTAGCAGATTTCAGTGGAAACCCTGAATAAAGAACAAGGGCGACATTGTCCTAACATTCCTTGCCTTCGGGTTTTCCAAGATAAGTGTCATTTCCAGACACCCTACTCCTGGCCCTGCTACTGATTTGCTACTACTCTTCTTTCTTTTTGGCCTTGGTTTACCCAAAATGATGATCTCTGAGCCCTGAGTCTCTATGATTCTGTGTCGGACCAGCTCTCCGCGTTGGATCCCAGCGTCACTCCAACGTGACTGGGCCCAGAGCTCACGCACCTGATCACCACAATGCCGTGACCAAGGAGAACTTTCTTTCTGATAAAGAGAAGTCCATATCCCAGCTCCACTGGGTCCCGGCACGTCTGCCAGCTCCTGTCCCCAACCAAGGTCATACATCTTCCTGTGGGAGCCCAGAGGGCAGAGAGCACATCCCCGCCTCAGCCCTGCAGGAGCACTGAGGTTCAAAGCCCCAAGAAGAGCTCAGCGTAAGTTGCGTTCATGAATGCTTTGTTATTGTTCTGCCGAGCAGTTACCCCCGTGCTAAGCAAGTCAGAACAAGCCTTCTAAGCCATGGTGATGGATGTGTGCGGGGAACCCGTGGGAGTTATTAATATTCATGTTCCTGTCACACTTTTGCAAGTAATGGAAGCTTGTTTTCTGTAGCACATCATTAGGCAAGGAAGACAAGTGACCTCCTAGAGTTTTGAAGCACAAAGGGTGTGATCACCCAAGACCCAGAAGGGACTAAGGGAAGAGTGGACGAGGCAAGAGAGATGAAGGTGTGAAATTTTCTTTTTGGACACTCACAAAAGATCCTTTTGGTGAATTCAAGCCTTCATGGGGCCGTACAAAGCGAGCAGCTATGGAATCTGGGGACTGTTCGGTCTCTCCTCTCTCACCGAGGACGGCAGGACTCAAAACAAGGTATCTCAGATCACAAATTTGAGAGCTCAGGGTGGAGAATTCGGATATGTGGGTTGAGCCCTTTTGCCTGCTGTAGAGCACAGCAGGGACCAGCAGAGCCAGGATCAAGCTAGCAGGGAGCCCTGGGGGTGGGGTGGGCAGAGAGAGCTGGGCTAAAGGAGCCATCGGTGGGGCAGGGGCAGGAGGGCAGTGATGTCAAACAGGCCTCGGCAGCTGCCACTTCCCTCCCCACTAAGGGATACAGTGCCCAGTTAAACTGGAAGCTGCTTTCACGCCCCAGAACCCTTCTCACACGGCATCATCCTGAGGTGTGTGACATCTCTCTGCCTCTGTGCCTCTGTTTCCTCATCTGCAAAATGGGTATAAGAGTAGTACCTCATTTTGTTGTGAGAATTTAAAGAGTTAGTATACATAAAGGTACTTAGAGCAGCACCTGCTGAGGAGTACACTCCATTAACTGTGAGTTACCATCATTATTCCTGTTAGTATTATTGATATTTATGTGTCCATTTTGCTCGCAGACTGAGTTCTCTGAAAGCAAGATGTCTCCTATTTGTTACCCCAAAGCCCAGCACTGTGCCAGCACAATTTAGTTGCACAAAAATACCTAATAAATCAATAAACGGATGAATGAATGGCACATGCTCTAATCCTACCATTGTAGATGGGGCTTTCCCCATCTTCAGGCTACATGGAGTCGTTTCTTCCAAGTAGCATCAAGTGATTAATTCATTCAACAAACATTTATTGATCACCCGCTCTGGGCCAGGTACTGTTCTGAGTGCTCAGGGAGCAGTTTGTAATAGCGAGGTGAGGGGTGAGTGGCCTGCGGAGGGGACATTTGCAGGAAGCCCCAAGAGGTGAGGAAGACTGCCAGGTGGCTGCACAGGGACAGGCTACTGGTCAGAGGGAACAGAAAGTGCAAAGGTCAGCTTGTTTTTACTGTGCCCTGATGGTGACACCTCAGCGATGTCCATCACGGCCTTACTAAGATGGAGAGGGTTTTCTGTAGCACCTGAGTGGTAGAGGTCAGCTGTGGTGTGCGTTCTTCTGCAAAGCCAAAGCACAATCAAATAGCAACAGCCCTTAATTAACTAAGGTGTGTTTGTAGAGTGGAACTTGCTTTCTCAACCTGATCAGGAAGGACACTTCTGAGAATTCCAGATCTGTTTCTGTCTATACATCACAAACCCCTTTTCCTCCTGGACACACCAATTAGATGAGATATTAACCGGAAAATGCCTAGCACGGCACCTGGCACACTATCTCGGCTTTCAATGGTCACTGTCATTCCAGTCTCGTTCCCCCGGCCTCCCCAGCTGCCACCCTTCCAAATGTTACAAAGGGGGAAAATCCTGGAGGGCCTGCTGTTCTGTTGCTGCCAGGGGGCATGGCTGGGGAGGGAGGAAAGAGATAACCGACAATTAATGTGTATTTCTGCACCAGACTGTGCGAAGCTGGAGAGCAGCAAGCTCCAACCTCGTGCCCACACACGCTGCCCAGCAGAGCACCTGGCACATAGTAGATATTCAATAAATGCCTGATGAAAGAATAAGTGAGAAATGGAGCACAGCGCCATAGGCTGGGGCATGGTACTGTGCTGGCCCGTTTCCAGAAGCCCTGCCACGTTTCTTAGCCAGCGGGAGCTGGTGACACCTGCGGAGAGAGCCTTGACCAAGACCTGACACATCAAGAGCTTAATTCTCCTACAGCTTCATGTGCACGCTCCCTCAAATGCCACCTGGCGTTTTGGGTCATGAGTGAGTGGCAGCCCACAAAGGGGGTTTGGGTGATTTTACTGCAGTTTAGCTTTGTTGGCATTTAGATCAATCATCCCTTTCCGGAATTTTAAGCTTTAGCTCAGTGTTCTCTGAGACGATATAAATTATGAAACAAAGGAAAGCAACTCTGGCTTCAGCTCAGATGGTAATTAGCATCACCTAGCACTGAGAAAAGTCCCTTCATGTGGCCCATGTGTCAGCATGAGAAGTTCAGGATTTGGCCACAATGCTCAAGTTCCGGCTGATGTTAATCTCAGACATGTCTGGAAACAGTTCGGGCACTCACCCCCACTACAACAGGGAAGGGAAGAGAAGAGAGAAGACAGGAGGGAAGAAAGAGTAAATCTTGGTATAAGAACGAAAGAAATTGCCACCGACGGCACATCTTCTATGTACCATCTATGAAACATATATGATCTCATTTTAATTTTTATGTCATGAGGTAGGTGCTACTGTCTCTGTTTTGCAGATGATGAAATTGAGGTTCAGAGAAGGCAAGTAATATACTCCAAAGCACACAGCAAGCAGAGGAGCTGGAAGTGGAACCCAGGTCTGCCTCGCGCTAAGCTGCCTCTTCTCAGAAGATGGTTTGGACCCTGCAGGCGGCCACGATGTCCACCCCCAAGGGTTCCAGCAATAACGCCCAGGGAAGAGCTTAACTGTGGGCCACACCCTGTGAACAAGCGCACCGGGAGGGAGGAATGAGTCTTTACACATGTCGGTAGCACCAGAACGATTTCTTCCCTGTGAGAAGAAGGAGACCTTTCTTTATAGCCAACTGAACGGAACTCTTGCAGCCCTAGAGCAGTTTCTCAACTTTTCCTTTACTACGGTCCCCCTTAAGGCAGCCTTGGTAGACACTATTTTTCCTAATCACCAAAAAGTTTTACTATATCATATATCTGCAGACATATATACGTGCTTCATATATAAAAAGAACAAGATCTTGCCCTCCACCAAGAACTAATTTTTGCTTCCGTTTAGAATGCACATCCTAGAGCAACTCAGGGGCAGCAGCTCTCTCATTCATTCAACAGTATGTATTGTGGGCTCCATACATGGGCTCCAGACCAGAGCATCCTGCACTCACTTCCCTCCTGAAAAGTGGGACTTACTCGAAATTGTCATGTGGAAGAGAAGGAGAAGCTGAGTGAAGTGGAGAACGGCAGGAAGCAAGGAGAAAGGCAGAGTAGAAGAGACAGGGCCTGCTGGGGTGTGGAGTCCAGCTGAAGCCAGGTCAGCCCATCCATCCAAGTCCAGCAGGACCCCTGCCTCCACATTGGTGTCCACAATGCTCTTACCCTAGGGCACAGGACCCCAGGAAGGCTGGCTTAGCATGTCCAGCCACGAAAGCACGCTGAGGCGTGTCTGCACTCATCACATCAAAGAGCCCCAGGGTATTAGTACAGAGAGGGTCTTCAATCTCTCCTAACTAACCTTCTCACTTTACAAAGAGGAAACTGAGGTGCAGAGGGAAGATGTAAAGGGGAGTGATTCACCTGAGGTCTTGGTGGCCTTATTAGTGGCAGGAGGACAAGAAGCCAGGTGTCCTTTCCAGAGCATTGGGGCAAATCTAACCCTGGTATATCTCAGCAAAAGATGCTGATCAAGATGAAGTCCAAGCTCAGTGCCTTGCTCAGAACAGGTGCTACGGCCACTTGGAAACGCGCAGGGGTCTGTACACATGTGAGGCGATAACCAAGGGCTTGGAGAAGTGAAGCCCAAGTCGGCCAGTCAGAGACCCAACCATGCAGATAAACACCAACACTCTTCATGCCATGCAGGGAGCCTGCACCCAGCGTTGCTTGCAAAGAGCGAGAAGAAGCACCTACAGTAGTCTGAGGGGTTATTTGGGGAACATTGAGATCTGAGGTTTGGATTCTCAGGGAAAAAACATGCCAGATAAGCTGCAAGAAGACATATCCTTCAAGCCCCAACTGAAATGCCACCTCCTTCAGAAAGCTCTCCCAACCCTCACCCCCATTCAATCAGAAGTAAACGCTCCCTGTCTCAAAACACTCAGATTGTGTCATTTTTGTGGCACTATATTGCCTTGTATTATGATCACTATTGCATTCACTTTTGCATATGTCATAACTCCCTTTTTAGGGTATAATCTATATTTTATGTGTAGATATAAAGCTAGAGATATAGCATATATTTTATATTCTCTTTCAATACCTAAAAGTGGGCCTTGCCCCCAATATATACTCAGTAAACATTTGCTTAATGAATATTCTTGCATAAAATCTATCTTAGAAATAAAAGGTTATAACTGATTCAACAAAATGGATTCAAAGAAGAGAGCATTTAAGCACTGTTTTTTTTCCTAATTCCAAAATAAATTCTCTTTTTGGGATTCAGTAAGTGACAGGAATTGTTGACACTGGAAAATGGGGGAAGGGAAGTTGAATCAATCAGGTAACACAACAAAAATCTTTATTCACCTAAGGTCCCTCAGGCTCCGCCAGCTGCTTCTCAGGATGAAGAGTTTTCACTTCTCAGGGATGATGGAAATGGGGGAGTTCAACAGCAAAAGGTAAATGCAAGAGCTAAAGGATGCCATCAGAAAGGCACGCAGAATCCCCAAGTCAGAGTTCTAACTGGTCAAGCAAAATAGGATTGAGAACAGAGCAGAAGTCTGCATGGCAAAAGACCCAAAAACAGCCAATGCAAAAATGAAATTCTGAAAAGTCAAAGCCAGGCAGTTTGGGGAGAAAATGCTGCTTCAAGGATTCCTTGTAAGACCTTTGTTACCCATCTGGAGAGACCACACACACATACACACACACACACACACACACACGCACACACACACGCACACACACGCATAACCTCTGAGAATGTTCCCAGGTCTTGGCAACCTTCCAACAACCACTGTGACCGACTGCTGTGCCCTGTGGTCTCAAACCACCTGCCTGGTGTGACACAAGCCAGAAATTCCAGCTGAGGATGTCGGGACCATGGGAGTTCACAGCAGCCAGGTGACTTTAGGCCTGAGGGAAGAGCTAGCTCAGACATTTCACTGGAGATCATGCCAAAAAGCAGCTGCCTAAATAACAGCCCAACTCCAGTAAGATTTCCCTTCTGGATAAGAAGGGTCATTTATTCTGCCAAGATATGAGCTGCGAGGCAGGAAAAAATATTCGGGTAAAAGAAGCTGATAATGTGATAAAATCTTTGTATTTCTTCCTACAGAGTTTGAAACCTTCTTGGACACAAAGATCTAGGAATGTCCTCTGATATAACTTCTCTTTGCCATTCTATAAGGGATCCCGCTTTCATAAAACAGCTAGAACGTATCCAACATAAACTATGTGTCCAGCACTGTTAACGGTATTAACTCATTTAATCAATGCAAAAAAATTCTACAAGTTAAGAAATATTATTACTCCCGTTTTTATGGATGAGGAAACTGAGGCCCTGGGAGATTAACTCATCCAAGATCACACAGCTCTGGAACTCCCATTCTTATGCACTGTGCCATACTATGGCTCATGTTAGGATTCCAGAGAAGCCCTCTTAAATTTTTATCTCACTTCCTGTTATTTACACAGAGTAACCCCTCAATTTTTCCACCGGAAATATATGCATGTTCCTGAGGATTTCTCCACCTCAATAAATCCAATGCAATCTTACTGGGCACCTGCTAGATGAGAGTCAGGGCAGACGCAGGGGCAGCGCCATCTGGTGGCAGGAGGCAGGGCTCGCCTCACTGCCGCTCACCCCCAAGCAGGAGGAGCACTGGTGCGGATCAGCGATCGATCGGGAACTGCTGGGCCAGAAAGCCGGGTGGGATGTTCTGTGCAATGAGTGAGAAAAGAAATCCCGTTGCATCCCTGATCTGCTCTCTCCTCACCTTATTTAGTCCTTGACTTCGTTTCTAGACTGTATCCTCACATTTGGTTGGAGTGCGGTAACTTCCTAACAACCCCCATCTCCCAGTGCCTCGGGGGTACAACTTAGCCCAGCTCTGCTCTAGGACATAGTTCCCTCCATCTCCCTGTTAGATCCAGCTGTCCTCACCTTTCTCACCATCAGAGTGATCAAGACCTAGGGATGCGCGTCAGAAGAAAGGACAAAGTAAGCCAGTTTGTAGTAGTCTTTGAGCTCCTCAGGACACAAAGAAGATGCTGTGACTCACACAGGACAAAGCCAGCTCACCCAGGTTATGGGTTCCACATGAAGTCTTTAGCAATACCCTGTAGTAATAAATAATGTGCTATTGTCTGACCTTGCCTTTGTGTATTTCTGCCTCAAAACCAGGAGGCAGAACTGTGACTGAGGATTCTGCTTTTTAGATTCCCACCCGTGTCTGTCTCCATCTTGGAGATACAAGGATCAATGAACCAAGGTTCTTCTCTTCCTTCAAGGAACTTACAACCGAGTAGAGACAAAGTCTTATACACAAGCATTCAGATATGAGGTAGTCCATGTTCTGGAAACACAGAGGAGGTCATGATGGATTTCAACTAAGGAAATCAGAAGAGGTTTCACAGGCCTTGTGGGACAGGCAGGATTCTAGTGGCAAGGGAGGGAAACACATGCCAGGTCAAGGGAACACACGAGGGAGACCATGAAACATGAATGGGCACAGGCTGCAAAGATGTCAGTCATCAGAGCACTGGGTGCAGAAGAGGCTCAATGAGAGATGAGGCTGAGAACAGCCCATAGAAAATGTTACATGTCATATTAAATAGCTTGGCTTTTGTCCTTTAAGCAGTAAGCAGACATTATAGGTTTTGCATTTATTTTCTGAAGACTTTCCCCTGCCTCTCCCTTGAACTCTGGAAGTTCAAGCCAGCGTGTGGCCTTGGCATATCTCCAGTGTCGTCACACACGTCTCGAACCTAATGTGTCCAAACCAAGCTCTCCATTGTCTCCCTAGATCTGCTTTTCCTGAAGTCTTTCCCATCTTTCTGCAGTCTGAGCCAAAAACCTTGACTCCTCTCTTTCTCTTACACCCCACAGACAATCCATCAGCAAATTCTAATGGCTTTACACTGAAAATACATCCAGAACCCAACCACTTCCCACCACCATCCCCATGGCCACCACCTTGGTCCAACAACCATGACTTATCACTGGATTATTGCAAGAGCCTCCTATCTCTCACCAGAGTCTAATCTCCACCCAGAAGCCAGAGTGATCCTTGAAAAATGTAAGTGAGAGCATGTCAGCCACTCCTTTGCTCACAACCTTCAGTAGTCTCCCTCTAACTCAGAGTAACGGCCAGAGTCCTCACCTTGGCCTCTGCGTCCTCTGTGACTTGTTCCTGCCATCTTCTCTGAGCTTTCCTCCTGCCAGCCCTCATCCTGCAACACCCCCGCATGCTGGCCTGTTTGCTCTGACACACACACCAATGTGCTCTGCGTTGGGGCCCTCACCCCTGCTGCTCCCTCGGCCTGGGTGTTTCCCCCGGCTACCTGCAGGGCTCACCTGTCACTCCAGCCATGTCTCTGCCCAATCACCTCCTCGTCAGAGAGGCCGTTCCCTGGCCTCCCCATGTAGGAAAGCAACAACCACTCTTGCTTTCTCTTTCTTTGTAACACTCATCACCACCTGATACTTGTTTGTTTGTTTGGCACCTGTCTCCTTCCACTGGAATGTAAGCTCTGTGAGAGCAAAGACTTAGTCTGTTTTACTCACAGATGTATCTTGGTGACTAGAGTGGTACCTGGCATACAGTAAGTGCTCAATAAATATGTAAAGTGAGCAAGCACAGAAGTGGCACTCTGTGCTTTTGTGTAATGTCTGGATTGAGGAGGCGAGTTTCTAGAGTCAAAGACACCATCAGCGAGCACTAAAGATGTATTTGTTTGATCCAAGGCGATCGTTGATGATGTCCAGAGCTAGGGAAGAACTTGGGCAAACATGTCCACTTACATTATCAGAAGCATAATCTAGTGAGTCTCCAGTGGTGTCTAGCAGCTTCAAGTCACAGAGGACCCAACTCAAAAAGACTAGAACATAAATGAGATTCTTTGACTACGCAACAAGCATAGAGAAAAAGTTCCCATGGATGGTTAACTCAGCAGTTCAACAATGACATCAGGGACTCAGATTTTTTTCCATCTTTCTATTCAGATACCCTCAGTATGTTGGGTCTTGTCCTCAGACCTGTCCCCTCATGGTCACAAGGCAGCTACGGCAGCTGCAAGCATTACATCCTCAACTGACGACCCTTATTAGCCAGAGGCTGCTTAGAAGAGAGCACCCCTCTCCTGGGGAGAGTGAGGGAAGCTTTCCCAGAAGTCACAGAGCAGATTTCTCCTTCCGTAGCACCGGCAGAGTTGAATCCCATGCCGACTTCTAACCAGTGCCTGGCAAGGGTGTGGGATCACTGTGACAACCTCAGCTTAATCAAGATTTACTCCATGGCTGGGAAGGACCACTGTGCCCGGAAGCCAGTGTCTTGTGATACCTGAACAAAATCAGGGTCCTGTTAGGAAGGAAGCAGGGGAGAAGAGGTATTGCCTGTTGGGAGAGGCTGAGCAAGAGCCCGAAAGGCATCCAGTTCCTCAACCCTGGGGCCTGTGAATGAGACCTTACATGGAAAAAGGTAGCACATGACTTTACAGATATGATTGAATTAGGAGCTTGAGATGGGGGGATTAGCCAGGATTATCCAGATGTATCCAATGTAATAAAAAGCCTCCTTATAAAAGAGGGGCAGAGGGAGATTGGACAGAGAAGAGAAGAAGGCAATGTGACAACGGAAGCAGAGGTTGGAGTGATGTGGCCAGGAGCCATCAGAAGGTGGAAGAGGCTGGGAACGGATTCTCTCCTGGAGCCTCCAGCAGGCTCCAGACCTACGGACACCTGGATTTTAACCCCCAAGACTCAGTTCAGACTTCTGGCCTCCAGAAATCTAAGATAATACATTTGTGTGGTTTTAAATCACTAGGTTTGTGGTAGCTTGTTACAGCTGCAATAGGAAGCTAATACTGCTGGGGAACCAACAACATTCATCACACGTAGAAAAGGCACTGGACAAGGCCTTTCAGATCTTCAAGAATCCTTTTAAACTTCTGATAAACAAACAAGGGCCTAATGAAAAATCATTGTACCCCTGCTGCTTCTGGCCTCTCCACGGCAAGATGGCGAAGGCCGAGGCCAGCCCCAGGCCGGTTCTCTTCCACCCAGCTTGGCCCCCTTTGTAGCAGTAGCTTTAGGAAACACTATTTTCAGACCTGACATATAGAAATTATCTTATTTTTTAAGAGCATTAGCTTTCCTAGCTTTTTCTTTCTTTCTTTTTCCCCAGTGAGAGGAGGAGAAAGAGCAGACTTCATGCCCTGAAGTAGAAATAATTACCTTCCAGACGTTAAGACTGCATTCCCACTGCTCATGCCATTCTGATCAAAGTCAGCCATGAATTAAGAGCAAACCATCGTCCTCTATTCACTATTTCTTTAAATAATCCTCTGCCTCTCCTCTTTGGGGAAAAAAATGTTTTTAAATGAGAATTAGTATTAACCATAACGATAATGTTTCACGTTTATATTCTCAAAGAGCATTAGCATCATCAGGCAGTTAATGCATATGACACTTCTCTTGGTGGGACAGGTCAGTGCTGCTCTTTCTTGGCACCAGGGACCCAGGTACAGCGAGACTCAGCGCCCACCCATCAACTTGTCATTCATCAGTCAAAGAGCCGGGTCGACGGAGCTCAGATCTTCCCAACATGCGTAGGACCATTATGGGCCAACAGCCTCCAGAAAAGACTGAGTTTAAAGAAAAAAAGTTTGTCAGTTAATAACAGAGGCAGAAGACAATGTACAAACAAGGGCCGCGCTGTGTAGCGCAGACAGTAGAGCTGCGGGAGTCAGAGAAGAGACGCGGTTGAGGCGTGTCCGTGCAAAGTCCTTTGTGTTTCCCACATTTCACAGCGGCTGGAATTCTCATAGCTCAGGGAGGCGCTCTTTATCACACAGTCAGAGCACACGTATGTTCTACCTAGAGACAAAGCAGCAACCGCATCCACAGCAGAGGAGAGCACATCCACGTCAGACGTCGGCAGCCTGGGCCCCTGTGCTCCTCGATGACTGGGTGACTGTGACTGACACCTCAAGCCTGCGGCCCAGCCAGCATCCCTGCTCTGAAGAGACAGCACAAAGAGGAGCTCGTATGATGGGAAACATCCCATTTACTGAAATAAGCTAATTCTTTGAGCAGCCCAGTGTCTCATTTAGGGTCAATGGATGGTTTCAGTGAATCTTTTCAGAAGGACAGAGATGAATTAAATCAGTGGTTCCAGACTTTGGGATTTCACAGACTGATAAAACATCCTCTTCTTGTCTCTCCCCCCCTAAAAATGTGGGAGATTTAGGAATCCACAAAAATTTAGGAATTTGTTCAGGAAAAAAAAAGAAGAGGATATCATCTACTAGTACCATCATTTTCTTTTTAAAGAGGGTATTTTAATACCAGCTAAAGCAAAAGGACCTAATCTCACAATTCTAACAGAGAATAATACATTTAGCTCTATGAAAAGCTCACCCCATTGTCCTTATGTTTTCCATCTCATTGCAGACTGGTGAAAACTTTGTAATGTTCTGGCACCAGCTGCAGACCTGCATTTGGAAACCCCAGGTTAAATGCATCTTAAGTTCTCTTACAGGTCTCAGTTTACAAGACCCCATTTGCCATTTTGCCTTTTTACACAAATTCAAGGAAAAGCTATGCACGTGCCTACGTTGTTCCTTGAAGCCACAGTGACAGGTAGACGGTGCCTGCGGAGGGCAGTCCTGGAGAGAACACTCATCCATCTGCCTAGCTACTCGTCCATGCATTCCACATTTACGAAGTACCTACTGAAGGTCAGGGGCTGCATGGGAAAGGCGGAAGCAAAAATGAACTTCCAAGCCCTACTGACACGCAAATCATGAAACGAGCGGATGACATTGCAGCGAGCCCCCTAAGAGCAGCGCCGGAGCCCAGCCAGGTCTGATCAGAAGTGGGGGGTTGGGGCACGGGCAAGGTGGGGTAGGGCCCACGTGCTGCACCCACCAAAATGTTCATCTTTCATTGCACATACCCTGGTAGTGACGGTGACAGCAGGCATATCTTCAGACAAGGCAGACAATGATACATCCCCCTGTTTTAATTCTGGAACTGCTATGCCACCTCATTAATATGTGAAAATGTGTTAAAAAGCTGCTGATAAACAGCTGCACAGAGGCAGAAATAGTGGCTCCCGTCACATTTGCAAGCTTTATTGACTCTCCAACATGGCATAAGAAAGGAAGCTTCGCCTGCGTGTATAAACCGGGTAATTTGCTATAGTGCTCCACTTTATTGGTAGACATTTTGCCACATCATGTCTCCCCAACCACAGTTTAAGGACACTTGTGTTTTACACAGCTCTGTGAACTGCGTCCTTCTTAGGAAGAACTGTCATGTCGACTGGCATAGTTGTTTCAACATTCCAATTTATCAATAAAACAGAGGATTGACTAGTGTCTAGGCATCGCACAATTTCTAACAACTGCATTTCTACTCACTCAGAGAGCATTTGATTAAGAAATTAACAGATACCAGTTATATATAAATCAGCGCAAGCCCTCAGTTGACTGAGGCCATGGAAAGTGCATTTTGTAAGCGAGGCGAGTAAAATTTTATCCTAATCCGAGGCCAGCCCAGGAGTTAGAAAAGAGGCTTATCTGAAATGTTACAGCCAGAGCAGCCTTTCAAACCTCACAGACTGCACTCCCCAATTCCAGGAGCAAAGCCCCAATTTACCTTACTGCAGGGAAGGCTCTGCCTCCTATTTCCCCAGCGATACCTCCAGCTGGAGAAAAAGTCGCTCTCAATCCAATTACCTCCTTTCCCTCCCCACCACTCCCCTCTCTGGTGACAGATTGATGCCCCCTCGGGGCCACCTGAGTGTGCCCCAGACGGGACAGCAACAGTGAGCTCACCAGATTGATTTCCACCAGGTGCCTATTTGGACGGCCTGTGCTGGCGATTTCCTCACTGACCCCCTGACAGCCCATCCCGCCCCACAGAGGAATTACAGCCTGCCGGGGACCTCCTCTGCTGGTAAATGTTACACTGCCTCTGTTTGGTACCAGTGGCAGCTCCTCTCTTCCCCCTGGGTTAGGGACTATGCATTTGTGCAATTTTATATTATGTTTGTTTTCTTGGCAGACGGCTGGCGTCTCATTATTGGGAGGCATGGTGGGGAGAGGAGAGGTATGACTCTGGGGGCGTGTTCTGTTTGACAAAAGGCAGATAATAAAAAGGTGGGGCTTTTTTTAAAGCAGGAGAGCAAAACTATATAATTTAACTAAACGAGAAGAGCCTTGTATCCTATAATTATCCAAGTAATGCAGGAAGCAGGGTAACTTAGAGACAGGATTTTCTTTCTAGAAGCATTTAGATAATGCTCGTGGCACACACATCTTCTGCGGCCCAGATCCCTGCACCCCGTCCCCGGCCCACCTCCTAGGAGAGTGCCCACTTGGGCCTATCAGGGCACCCCCACTTCTAGAAAGTCTGAATATTTCCTGGCAGTGCTGAGGGTAGGGGGCCTTAGAATTGCAAATACAGCATTAAGTTAAAGCCCTTGGCATAAAATTTGACCTAATTAAGACACTACCGGGGCAAAGTATTCCAATAGCAATTACACAGGTTGTAAAGGGGTAAAGTACCTTTTTAAAACCAAGAAATGCTTCTGCCAGAAACAAGCGCCCCAGAGGGTCAAATGAGGAGCTGTAAATGCAGGATATCCCTTGCCTCGACCTCAAGCAGGGCACTTCCCTTCCATGAGCTGCCACAAGCACCACCAGCCTGGGCATCTCTGCAAGGAGAGCTGGACTCCCTCTTCCCGAGAGTGCTATCCCCTCTCGTGGACAGTTTCTCAGAAGCTGCAGTGATCCTCTCACTTGTAGCCATTGCCTCCCTTACTACACGTTCATTCATTTGCAGATTTTGTTCGAGCACTTACCGTACGTAGAGATCTGTATCAGCTTCTAAAGATGCAGAGAAGGATCAAAATCTAACAAGGTGACTGCACATGCCAATCTCTAGACAACATAGAATTTGTGGACATTTTCTTGCAAACAGTTATGAGGTTCTCATAACTGGGAAATTATTCATTCAGATCTATTTTGAATATTGAGCCCTTATTAGGCATAGGTACTATGCAAGGTGCAGGAAATACAAAGATGAAGTTATATCACCTCTGTCCCTGAGAAGTCACATGTCTAGTGGGAAAAACATACACACGCGGAAACACTTGAGTTAATGAGTAATATCCCTCTGACGCACACGGGAAAGAGAGGCACAGAGAACCACCCGAGCTTAGGCAGCTTGAGACCAGGAATAAAGTTCAGTGGTCCTGCTTGGGATTGCAGTACAGGTACACCTACCTTAAACTGTGTGAGCAAGACGTAAGGGGACAGGACAGATTGCACAGGTTCAAATCCCAGGTCCTCCACTTACTGTGTGTGATTCTGGCGGAGTAACTCACACTTTCTGAGCCTCCATTTCCTGGTCTTTACAGTGAGGCTAATAAAGGCTCCTCTTTGAATTGTTTTAAGGATTGAAGAAGACAACGTATGTTGAGCACCTGCCACGATGCTTTCCTGGCCCCATCATTAGCTGTGTAACGTTGAACAAGTTATTTAAGCTCTGTGCCTCTGCTTCTTCAAAACATCTACTTCATTGAGCCATTAAGAGAATTTAATGAATAAACACATGTAAATTCTTACAAAAATGCCTGGTATAAAATCTTAGTTGTTATTACTGATGTTTTTATTAACTACAAACACACCCTCAATGTCATAATAAAAAAGCTTTACATTTTAAATTATGTTCTCATATCCAGAGGAAAAGCCCATCAGCTTGGAAGTCAGAATTTTAATTAAGGGAACTTAGGAAAATGGAGTAACCTCTACAGGCCATGATTTTCTCATGGATGAAGTTACCTTCTTCAGAACCTTC
Source organism: Lepilemur ruficaudatus (assembly GCA_963574885.1). NCBI lineage: Eukaryota > Metazoa > Chordata > Mammalia > Primates > Lepilemuridae > Lepilemur > Lepilemur ruficaudatus. The sequence goes on from CAUYRT010041747.1 coordinate 61,766, forward strand.
TTGCTGGTGGGTTCCGGGCAGGTGGGGTCAGGAGCCACTGGACACACCAACAGCACCTGGAGCAGTAACCTCCCTGGCTGTACTGGGTCACTTGTTAGTCTCCCAATTCGTCTGTGAGCTCTTTGAGAGTTAGGACTTTGAACTCACCTATATATCTCATAGGAAGCCCTAACTAAATATTTGTTGAATGAACAAATCACAAGTTTTTAGCTGAGATGTTTGGGGCACTGAGAGATTCAGTAAATTTACTTAAAGTCAGCAGTTTCACTAGTGGGAGATTGTGTCTAGAACTGAAAATCCACTCGTTCTTACCACAGTGTTTTCCCCAAGACTATAAAGTCAGCTTCTACAAAGTGACCAATTGGAAATGATTGTTTTCTTGGCAAATAATTCTTTATTTTAGGGGTTTAACATTAATTATCTTTAAATTTCAAGTAACTCCAGTGTATTTGTAAACTAATTTAATTTTGGAAGTTTCAACACATCTATAACTTGTCAGTAATGTACCTGTTGCAAAAAGCCAAGCAAATGCGGCTGGATCCGGACTCAAGTTTTCCATTATGTACATCATAAGGACAACCAGTGCCATCCGTGGGCTTGGGGGTTGGTTTGTTGTTGTTTGCAAAAAGCAGCAGCTGGAAAATCACGTGAAGAAGTCAGGACTGTACGGCTCTGATGTGCTCTTAGTTCATGGGCATTTATTGAAATGCTCAAAGAAGTGGGGATGAAATCTTGAACCCCAAAACGCAAATTACTTCCACTCCAGGGCGATGAGGTTTCCTTGTGATCCCAAATCATGACTGTAGAACAAAAGAACAACGAAAGCCAGTCAGCAATCATCATTTACATTCCAAAATGGGCTCTTGACACTCAGACAAGTTTCAAAAGACAAAGCCTTTGATTTCTAAGAACCCAATTTTGGGAAACATAAAAATTAGCTAAAATTTTCTAGCCAAAAGTTGGGCTATGTTGACATAGGATCTGTTACCTCCTATTCTGGCAAGTGGGACTTCATGGATGTTGTCACGGTGTCAGACACGTGGCAGTTGCTTCATGGGGAGGCTGTCTTCAGGGTAATTCTCTCTTGGGAGAAAGAGTAATTGTGAAGAAGGGGAAATTGAAGAGGGTAGGGGTGGAGATTACGTGAAGAGAGGTGCACTCTGAAGGGTGCCGCATGGGATGGCGCCCGCATATGTGCACACACAAAGCCACATACACTTCCTACCTTGGACCTCTCCCTCCAGAGGAGTTCCACTGCAATATTCACCACCTTTTTCCACCTCCGAATCCTGTAAAGGGCAGGGGGAAGCAAGAAGGGTCTCTGCAATGGCAGTTTGGCAAATCTCAATCAGACCATCCTCCTTTCAGAGACCATGGGCGGTATCTGTGATCACAGTGCAATATTACCCTTGTTCTTTCAGACTTCATGTGCATCCGCCACGTCTTAGTGCCACCTTAAACTCTGGCCAACAGGTATGCTATTCACACAGCTAGCAGGGAACTTCACCTTTATCTTAACCTACAAGGCTGGTACAATTTGATCGTATTACATATTTTCCCCAAAATTATATAAATACATGAAATCCCTATAGTATTAAGGAGTATCAAGGTACAAAGTTAGTCATACCTATCTTTAGTATAACGGTTCTCACATTATGCAGAAATTTCTGTGTTTACATGTCTGTCTCCCCCACTAGACTATGAATACTTTAAGTGTCAGGATCATTTTTGCCAAGAAAATAGTACAATGACTGACACATTATTCAATTAATATTTGACAAATAAATTAACGAATGTACACTTGTTCGGGACAATATTGCTAAAAGCCCAGGTTCTGAGGTCAGATCACCTGAATTCTAATTCCAGCTCCATCCTTACCAGCCACGTAACCTTGGTCAAGTTAACCTCTCTATTCAGTTTTTGATTCCTGATATATGTTGAAATAACAGTACTATATATTTCATAGAATACATGTCCCTGACACAAAGTAAGTAACAAATATTATTACTATTATTATTGAAATCTAGACTATCTGGCCACTATGGCTACCAAAAGACTCCAAACATTCAATCCCCAACTCAAGTGAAGAAAAGCTCATTTAGTAAGACTTCATTTCACAAACTAAGGCATGATTCAACAGCCTTCTAGAATGTGAGAGTGTTCCAGACACAGGTGGTGGTGAATGGCTGTGTTTCATCACCACTGAGGACCATCTGAGAGCCGTAAAGAGACATGAGTGATCTGGGCATAAAGGATGAGGAATAACTTCTTAACGTTTGAGGGTGTGGAAACCTAGGCCAAACCCCTAAGGGAAACCATGGCATTCCCCTTCTCTTGAGATTCTTAAAAAATTGGATAGCTAACCACCTCCCCCTAAGACAGCTAGGGACCAGGAAAGCATCTCGTGCTAAAATAACAAGCAGTTTGCACCGGTCAGTTGAGTTTGAGTAAAACTGCTGTTGACCTTGTTCCAGAGAGGTACTGTTACCTGGAGACATAAATACATATAATAAAAAGGAAGAAAGTATGGGAAGCAGATTCCTCTACGTAGTGCATTTGTAAGGCAAACATTTTAGTATGCTGTTAATCCTTGTTCAAAATAACTTTAAATCGCATTAAGAACCCATTTCTGAAGGAGCTGAATGAATGATGCCCTGGTATAAGTATGTCATGAAAGCAGGCAGTTGTTGAGGTCACATTTAGGGGCAACCTCAGCTATTCCCTCTTGGGTAGAAAACATTCTGATTTTAGCGAAGAGGTCGGTGCAGTCTCTTGCTCCTCTTCGTGGTTGCTCAGAGGAAGAGACCAAAAACAAAGAAGGTTTCTAGGTGGGAAAAGAAAAGCTAGCAGAGGCTTTGATCTGGAGCAACCCGAAGCCTGAGTAAGGGTGGAGAGGAGTACACGCAGGTGACAGAGGAATCAAGGCTCGTTGGCAGTTTGGGAGCCATACGCGGTGTTTAGACAGGGCTGGAATAGTGGGTGACATGTGATAGAGACGCTGAGCGGAATTTAAAAGTTTGTTCTCTCAATTAATTATTGAACATCAAGTGTTTCAGTATAACTATTAAAGCATTTGTATACAGCAGAATCACACATGCGCACACTGCAACTCAGTTTTTCAAGGAAAATGTGGTTTCTGTGTTTCCTGTTACTGATCTATTCTTCCTCCAAGCTTGAGGAGCAGGGGAGAAAACAAACCTGTCAGTTAATGATATGTCAGCCTCTTCTCTTTTAAAGTGCTTTTTGGTAACTCCTTTTGTTAAAGAGAGAGAAAATTCTCTTCATTCCCTCTCCCCAGCGGGCCAGTGGTGATGGGAAAGAGGCTATGGCCTATACGGCGTGCCCTGTTCCTTGCTGGTGGCTGGTCTGGCCCAGACCCGGCCTGTTGTCTTCTGGGACACTACTGGTCCCATCTGGCCTTTTGAGACACTGTGCAATTATTCCCTGCTGGAGTCTACACTACACCCTGCTGCAGAGAGCTTGGGGATCTGGTCATCCCCAAAGTCAAACGCTGTGGCTTCTATCACACTGTACAAGTTTGAGACTTCTCCTCAAGTCTTGCAGCCTCCCCCAGGCTATGGAAGACTAAAAGTCACTAGCCCAATGCACTCTCTTTCCTAGCAGTGTCTGTCTGTCACCTTATAAAATGAGGAAAAGAATAGTTTCCTCTTATATCTGCACTTGCTTTGTTTCACCACAACTGGTTTAACCAGCTGAAGCTATAAAATGACAGTGACCTTTACAACACCACCACCATTACCCAGAATACACTGATAGCCTTCGAGTGACCCCACTTTCACAGACTCTCCCTGGACCTAACTTTCCTGACCAATGAGCAACAGGACTTGTTTTCACCAAGCATGCACAGATTGAGCCAGACACATTCCATCATGAATTAGCAAAAACAACCATGAACCTCCTTCCTTTCTAGTGCATTAAAAACCCCTGGTTTTTCCTCTTCAGAAAATTTGTTCACCGCTGTGTGTCCCTTTGTCTAAGCTCAGCGCTGGCTTCCTGGAGTGCTGTCTAGCCGCTGGTTTTCCACACACAGTCCTGCAGGAGGAGGAAATGAGGAAGTCTTTGCCTTCCTCCTTGGTCCTCAGTCTCCTCCTCTAAAGTGCCTATGTTTATGGGACAGGACTTCCCCTGTGTCACTGTTGCCAGGAGCACTAAGCCCTAAGCCTAGAATTGGTGGTGAGGGGATGTAGGAAGAGAAACTGGCTTAGCAATAAGAACACACATTGAGAAGCATTTTAAAATTACTGTTCCTGTTATATATGTATGTAAAGAATGCAAAATCCATAGTTAAATCTGGTAGGCAAAAAAAAATGTCAAGATCTTACTTACTAGATTGCACACTAATAACAAAAGACACTTAAAAGTACAGTTGAGCCTTGAACAACAGGGAGTTGGGGGTGCTGACCTCTGTGCAGTCAGCAGCTCACATGTAACTTTTGACTCCCCAAAAACTTAACTACTAATAGCCTAATGTGAACAGAAAGTCTTACTGATAACATGTACCATAGATTAACACATATGTTGTATGTTACATATATATTATATACTGTCTTCTTACAATAAAGTAAGCTAGAGAACAGAAACTGTTAAGGAGACCATGAGCAAGAGAAAATACATTTACTATTCATTAAGTGGAAGCGGATCATCATAAAGGTCTTCGTCCCCATCATCCTCATGTTGAGCAGGCTGAGGAGGAGGGAGAGGAGGGGCTGATCTTGCTGTCTCAGGGGTGGCAGAGGCAGAAGAAAATCCAAATGGAAGTGGTTCAAACCCTCAGTTCAAACACACAGGTCAAAGGGTGGCAGGTCTTACAACACCCCTACACAGTAGGTACTAGGATTATTGTCACCCTCACTTCATAGATGAGAAAACTGCAGCACAAGACAGTTAGGTGACCTCGCCTGAGGCTACGCAGCTAACTGTGGATGAGCCAGGATTCAGGTCTGGGTAGTCTGGCTCCTCTGAAATTCCCATGCTGGTGCCCCAGGACGGCCGCCAGATGTCAGCACCCCTGAGCGAAGCAGCAGTGGTCTTTTAGGCAAGAAAGGGGAACCGCATTTACCAAGGGCCTTCCAGGTACAAAACACGTCAGCATATATTTTTCTAATTTAATCCTGTGAGTTGAAAGAAACTTTTTAGGGAACGAAATATGCAACATTTAGTCAATGAAGTGACTGATTTGAATCAGAGGAGCTTTGTCCATAGTTTTTAAATTGGAAAAATAACATTAGAGTAGACTCGGAAGTTAAGAGGATCAGTCCCGAGAGTCTTCATTAACAAAGGGCTCTTTCCAGCTATTCATACCTGATCACACAATAAAACCATTATCAGAAAGACTTCAGGGAAGAGACCATCAATGTTCTTTCTCCCCCTGCAAAAACCAGCCAAAGACAAGCATTTGCTATAAAATTATCTGGGTTTAATCACTATCAACATCAGAACCGCAGAACATTAAAGTACCAAACCTGTATGTACAATTACACCGACAAAAAAAATGTTCTTAGGGAGGAGCAATTTTCAGCAAATCTTATAAACAGCAAGAGCCATTCCTATTTTGGATTTGAAAAGAGACATGGAAATGTTCAAGATACCCTCCTCCCCCCGGCTCCAGTGACCCTCTGAACATCAATTTGCAAAGGCTTGAGGTAGGAGAGTTATTAACCTATCAGCCACTCATTCCTCCCCTCTCACGGCAGGGAGGAATTTTTAGGAAACACTTTCCATCATTTATTATACTGATGTTCCATCCATCTGCATCATTAGGTTCAGTAGTTACCATGACAATATGATGCCTACAGCAATCTAACTTGATAGCCACATGCCAGAATACAAAAAAATAGGACCAGCTAAGAAAGAGCGAGAAATATAATTAATCTGAACCACATAGAAAACATGCACAAAAATGGGACCAAGAGGAACACTGCCTAAATGTCATTGAAGAGGGGATTATGAAGGGCAGCAATCATCAAATTTCAGTGTAAAAACTTTGCTAACTGGAGCTATGTGCCAGTCTATAAGCCAGAGAGGAGTTGAAAGTCTAGAATATTGATCTGAGCCCTGCCCTTCCCCCTCCTCCATTTCCTGCTACAGAGCCCAGTGGGGTCATGTGGCTTCCAGCTGTGGGATTGTTAGGGCCCCTAACTTCTCTTAGGGTCTCATGCTGCCACCTTCAACGATGCTGCCGTGTCACTCTGCTCAATTCCAGTCTGCTATTAGGTCCAGATTTTCCATCTGACAAAATAATTCCCATCATTCTTCAATCGAGTCTTGGGAGACCCTGTTCTCTTGCTTTCTAAGTGCCTGGTGGAGGCAACAGGCCAGCACAACCCTCCGGAGGTCACGAACACGGCAGAGGGCTGGGAGGTTGCGAGGAGGAGAGCAATGTGGAAGTGGCGCTCCTGAGAGACGAGCCTGGCACGTGTGGCCACTCTCAGCAAGGCTGGGTGGGATAGCGGCGCTGTGCGAGGCGGTTTGGCTGGTTCTGGCTGGTGGCCGTGGGCATCTGGAAGAGAAGAATAAATGTTATGCTAGTGTACAGACCCACACACGACTCCGCCCAGGGCTGCCCAGATGGATGGAGCCAGGGCACCCTGAGCCTCTGTCTAGAACACTTCCCAGGGTTGTGTTCTAATTATCCACCTTTACCTCCAAAATATGATGAAAAGAAAGTTTATAAAGAGGGGAAGCCAAATGATACATTAGCAGAGTAAGGCCACCCAGATCACTGAGGAACAAGCTTAGCTTCCCCCAAAGTGTGCGATGGTCCCTCATCCCCAGGACAGAGTGACAGTACACCCACACCACTGCCACCAACACCAGCTGTGTCCCTTTTATCTTAAGCCTTGTTAGAAGTCAAGAGCAATATTAATAACAGACATTTATTGAGCATTTTCTGGGTGCCAGGCCCTTCACCTACGTATCTGTAAGGTAGCTACTACTAGCCCCACTGTACAGATGCAGAAACTGAGACTTAGAGAGGTTAAATAAATGGTTCAAGAACTTCACATAAAGTCAGTGGTAAACTAGGATTATAAACCCAGGTCTCCTGAATCCCAAACTGTGCTCCCAACCACTCCCTCTGAGGGCTTCCTTACCTGACGGACCTGCGAGGGGTTGTAAAGGGGAACAGCCCCTTTCGAGGAAGGAGGAGGAAGCAGAACACTAGGGCTGGAGAACAGCTCAGAGGAAACACCCTGCAAAGGAAAAGAAGAGAAAATCCTGTTGATGCCTGTTGCCAGATTCCAGGATGTCGAGAGCATCCCTGAGCATCAGCTTCGGTCAAGAGAAGCACATGGGAAGGTTTCTTGTAGAACTCAGGGCCTCTCAGGCAAACAGACACGGCTCTAGCATAACCAGCCCCTGGGTCTGTAGTGGCAATACTGGTGAGAAGGAAAGGCCACCATAAATTATATTAATATTGTCAGTAAAAGTGACACACATTCTTCGAAAGGCCTAAAATAGTATATTAACACTACCGGAGTACTCTAACCAGGCTGTAAGAAATAAAAACGTTTTCCTAACAATAGGCATGAAAACCAAGTCGACACAGACAACTCCTCAGGAATGTATCACAGCCCTTGCCAAGGCCTCTGGTGAACTCCGGCTCCTTCCGGGACAGGGAAAGAGGCAGTTCCCAGACTTCACCTAAGGAAGCTGCTGTGGGCTAAACTGTGTCTCCGCCACCCTAAAAATTCATATGTTGAAGCCCGAGCCCGCAGGACCTGAGAATGTGACTGTATTTGGACAGAAGGTCTTTAAAGAGGTGATTAAGGTACATTGAGGTCCTATTGGTAGGCCCTAATCCAACATGACTGATGTCCTTCCAAGAGGAGGAATTTGAACACAAACACTCTCAAAGACCATGTGAAGACACAGGGAGAAGACAGGCATCTACAAGCCAAGGAGAGAAAAGAGAAAACAACCCTGAGGACACCTTGATCTCAGACTTCCAGCCTCCAGAACTGTGAGCAAATAAATTTCTGTTGTTTAAGCTTTCTAGTCTGTGATACTTGGTTACGGCAGCCTGAGCAAACTAAGGCGGAAGCTTTCTCCACCTCCTCACAAGCCAGCCCCTCGCGGGCGGCATCTGCAGCCTGCACCAGAGCTGGGACCCCCCACGTCGGCACCTGCTGGGGCCCTGGGCTCCCGCCAGCCACTCACCTCGCGCCCCGAGGAGCCTCCAGTCTCGACGCCTACAGCCGCCGCCCCCCTGGACGCAGACTCTCCTCCTTCGCCCCCACCTGGAAAGCAGCGCATCAGAGCCATTTCCTCCGCTCAGGACTGAGAGGTCCCCACTCCCAGAAGGCACCACCCCCTGACCCTTGGGAGCACCCCATGGACCACAGGCTGGCAGTACCTGTGCCCCTGGAGAAGGCGCTAGCACCCGGCAGCGGTGGGGACTTGGGGGAAGGGGTCGGTGAGAGGTCCAGGCTGGCCTGGGGGGCAGAAGATGCTCTAGGGGTCTCCTGGTTTTGGAAAAAGAAAGGCAGCATTGGTGGCTGGCCAATTCATGCCAACCTACTTGTATTTCTGCGCCCGCAGTGACAGCCTGCCCTGCGACCTGCTGCTGGGGCGCACTCCCCCAAACACCGTTTCCTCCTGCCGCTCCTCTGCTCAGAAATCCAGACCGGCCTCCTGTTGCTGGCCCTCTCAAGTCAAAATTCTTGTCCTAACTTCTTACGGTCTTTCATAATCGCCTGTGCCCTCACAGGACCGATTTCTCTCCCGCAACCTCCCATCACGAAACCCCGTTTCACCTGGACCGGGCGGTCAGGTGAGCCCTTCGAGGTGCAGGACAGTTGCCTGTGAAAGGCCCCCAGCAGGGCGGCTTCCCTGCCCCTCCCACAGGCTACCTCAGAGTTGGGACTGTCCGATGAGTCTCCATCCCCAGAGGGGGACATGCTGTCGGTGGGCTTCAAGCGAAACCAGCTGAACCAGCCAAAGCCTGAGCTCTGGAGGAGGAAGAGGGATTTCTATGGCCGACAGATTGGCTTCTCCCCGCTGCCTGGGATTAACCTGCCCGCCGCAACAGTGGGGGTGCCAACCAGAGCCCAGGCTCCAGCTCTGCCCCCCACCGAGGAAGGGCCAGATGGGGACAGAGGATGAGAGAAGGACAACTCCCTCCACCTTTGTGCTCTCTTTCCCATCTCCTAGCTTTTCTGTCCGTGCAGTATTTTGGGAAGGTTTTTTATCAGCTTCATCAGAGGACTCCTCCTCATCCTCCTTGATGGAAATGGTGGAACTCTCAGAAATGCTTCGCGCTCTGGGAACCAGTGGTGCCTGGAATTAAAGAAAATAAGAACTAACATTTGGATAGCACTTGACAGGTTACAAAATGCATTTATATATACGTCCCCACCTGACCTGCTCCATAAATCAGTGTGACAGTCTTACGAGATCACATAAGGAAGTGATGACGTAGCCACGAGAAAGGACTTACTGGAGGTCTCAGGATGAGATCAGAGCCCAGACCCAGCCCTCACCCTAGCCCTAGTCTTACGGAGTTTGGTCTTCTCTCCTACCTCTCCAGAAACATAAAGTTTCCAGAACTCCACCAAGGCCTGGAGCTGGGGTACAGAATGCTAGCGCTGGAGAGGAAGAGAGCCCGGGAACACCCCACAGAGACCCACAACCCCCCCAAAACAGAGACTGTAGCAAACACCAAACATGACTCATCTTAGAGCTCATTTCCTAACAGACTTGCTTAAGATCAACTGTGAACACATGCACCAAAAAGGACTAAAATACAGCCCTGCCCTTTTATATTAACTTTTTATTACAGTAAAATATACATAGCATAAAGTTTGCCATTTCTACCATTTTAAGCATACAATTCAGTGACATTAAGTATATTCACAATGCTCTACAACCATCACCACTATCCATCTCCAGAACTTTTTCATCTTCCCCAACAGACACTCTGTACCCCTTAAACACCAACTCCCCATTTCCCGTCCCCAAAAGCCCCCGGTCCCCTCTATTCTGCTTTCTGTCTCTGAGTTTGCCTATTGTATGTGGCTCATATTAAGTGGAATCATACAAACATATTGCCCTTATTTTTACATTTTGCCCTCTCAATAAGTCATATTTGGTACAAACTTTGGAAAACACTTTGGCGAAACATAGAAAAAGCTTTATTTTTTATTCAAATGGCTATAGTATTTAAAAGTGCGCCAGGCCCTGTTCTAAGTGCTTTATATATAATGATCTGTTTGCTCCTTACAGCAGTCCTGTGCAGTTGGTACTGTTGTTATCATCTCATTTCACATATGAAAAAACTAAGGCATGGAAAGGGCAAGAACCTGTCGAAGTCACGCCGCCAGTAGATGGCAGGGCAAGGGCTCCAACCTAGGCAGCCTGCCTTTCCTCCTAGGAGGGTCTCCTAGTTGAGTAATTCAAGACATAGACACGGGCTTATACACCAGGACGCCCATCACTACGTGTATTATACATGAGTGAATAAAGGAAGGAAGTGGGGGAGGAACAAAAAGGAAAGCAACATGCTCAAAATGCGTAACAACGTGGGAATGACCAACTGAAACACGAGCTCCCTGGAGGCCTCTGTCATCGTGGCCTGCTGCCTCCCGCCTCCCTGGCCTTGTGTCTCAGCCTCCCCTGTTGCTCCTCATTCTCTAGGCACAGTGGGCCCCTTGCTCTTCCTTAATTGCACCAAGTGAGCTCACTCGGTGAGCTCTGCCTGAACACCTGTCCCCTAGATACCTACCTGGCTCATTTCTAAGCTCCATTCTGATCTGTGCTCGAAGGCCTCAGAGCCGCCTTCCTTGACCACCCCTCTGAAGTAAGAAGCCCCACACGTATGGCTGCCTACTTTCAGTCACCTCCGCTAGACTTGAGCACCACGAGGCAGGGCTCTGACCCAGTGATGCGCCCCCAGCCCTGGGACAGTGCCTGGGACGTTGTTGCAGCTCAGCGAATATTTGTGAACAAACCAATGGATGAGCGGAGCTACTTTCACACAAGGGATTCTGTCACGCCAATACTAAAAATCGTATTGATAAATGACATAGAAAGTCTCGTGATATAGTAATAACCAACAGGAAATAAAGCTTTATATACATATGTTCTTAACCATTTAAAAACATGTATGTATACACACATACATGTACACACATCTATGTATACATTTACATATATATGCATATATTAAAAAATAGTGGAAGGGAAGAACTGAAATATTTGTTGGATTAAAAGTGACGTTTGTTTGATTCTTTATATGATACTTTATTTTTAAATTTGTTTATAACAATGTACTACTTCCTTAGTCAGGAAAAAAATAGTAAAACAAAGGTTTTTAAGACCTGTCACCCTGTTTCTACTTGAAAAAGTGACGTGATGTAACCGTCGGAGCAGGCGAGGCTAAGGAACACCGAAGTTTGGGGCCAGCGCCGCCCGCTGTCGAGGGCAGGCAGCGAGATGGAACGATCAATCAACCCGCCACTGCCAGACCGTCCAGCCTCGCTGGGGAGAAAAGACACGAGCAGGCGCTATCACAGCTATCATAGATCTTTCTTTGAAGTAAAGCCAGGTAGAAGTTAAAACCAGGAAATAAATAAGAAGTCTCCCATGACGGGCAGGGTATGGCAAGCGTTTGGCACAGTGGTGAGAAGACGTCAGAGGGAGCAGAGATCTGTGCCGCCCAAACCCAACCCAGCGCTGCTGCTCCTGGCCGTCATGGACACAGGCTGGTGGGACCAAGCACAAACCCGAGCACAGCCTCCTGCCCAGCTCCCAGGAGCGGGGCAGAAGGAAAGGCGGTGCAGCGTGGAAGAGAGCGAGCGCCGGGGAGGAGTGTGCGTGCGGCTGAGAGGCCAGGGCAGGTGCAAACGCCGGAAGCATTGGAGTGGGCATCAGCTTCTTGTATGCTTTGTCCTCTCACCTGTGGTTGGGAAGTGACCTTTTGACCATCAGGATGCTGGAAGGTTTCTTGAGACACTGTGTTCTCTCCTGTAGCACAAAACAAAAACAAGAACGGAATTGGAAGTTGTGTGGACACAGTCGGCTTTCTTAACCGCAGCAGAAGCTCAAAGCCCATAACCCCCAGCAGATCACAGTACATGCAAAGTTGGCTTGCACGGCTCCTCTCGATCCCAGCTACCCCAGGACCTGCTGGGCAATCCACCCTCTACCCCCAGGGTCATTCCTTAGGAATCTTGGCAATCAGAGCGACGTGGAACTGGAGCGCAGGGAGTCTCCACTACCTTCCATCTCCATCTTGAACTGAACCTTATCTTAGAGGGTCTATGTGCCTCCAGCACTGCCCTGGCATCACTCTGCATTGCTCACCCACACTTGGTCCCTGCTGCCTAAGCTCTGATGGGCCTGAAGAAACTTAGGACCAGGACAGAAACTCAGGTGTCTGCTGAAGTCCCTACCAGTAAACTCTTGGATGCAGCACTGCAGAAAGAAGACTTGGCCTACACTACGATGCATGTGAGGTGCAGGTGGTGTGTCCTTCACTTCTCCACCCTGCAATCTCTCCCCAAGAAACTATGAAATGCCAGGGAAGGCCAGGAGTGGCTGCCGCTTGTCCTGCTGTGCTTGTCCCAGTGGAGAGGTAGACAGGACTGGGAGAGAGCAATCACCCTGGGACGCACGCAAAGCACCACATAGTGGCCAACAACCCAAGGGCCTCAGTAACGCTCATACCCACCACACCAACCCCTCTCCTCTGACAGTCCCTACGCCTCCTTCACCTGCTCCCTCCCCACCCAGACTCTGCACCCAAGGCAGCCAGCCTAGCTATCAGGTCCTACCAGGGTCTAGGGGTGTCTGTAGCGTTTCCTCCCAGACCACTCCTCCAGGAACCCGTGTCACTGCCACGCTGCCACCGGTCCCTGGCAGATGGGTCTCAGGAACTGAGTAAAGAGGCACCAGTGGCCCCGTGTGCCGTGCACCCCCTCCCGCTGGGTAGGAGCCCAGCTGGAGGGGAAAGGGCTGCTGTGGGCTGGGCTGGGTCAGGCAGGTCTGCTGAGCTGTCGGCCACAGGGCTGACCGGTGTCCGGGGGCTTCTGAGTAGCCCTGAGGTCCAGAGAGATCCTGGTAGAAAGTGTTCTCTAAGGACAGGGCAAAGAGAAAGAAATGAGACCTGAAATGTAGCATTTGCAGACTGCACACCAGAAACATTCCTGCTTATGTTCTCTTTGGAAAGGAGACACAAGGACAGGTTGCTTGATGTGGCTTCTATAATGTGATGACAATAAAACACAGTGTTTTACACACACAGTGTGTGTTCACAGGGCTATTTCCCTCACTATCTTGTATGACCTCTGAGCCTTTAATCAGGGGATGGAGGACAGAAATTGTCATCTTATCTAACTCCACATCTTTTTATTTTCGGATAAACCCTCCTTTAAGGAATTTTTAATGGACTTAGGTATTTGAAATTTAGAAAGTTTCCAGTTAAAAACCAAAATTAGACTATAGAAATGATGGTTTTGCTTTTATTTATTTTTTTCTTTTGAGACAGGGTCCTGCTATGTTGCCCAGGCTGGTCCTGAACTCCTGGGCTCAAGCAGTCCTCCCACGTCAGCCTCCTGAGTAGCTGGAACTACAGCTGTGAGCCACCACAGCTCACCCAGCTTTGCTTTTAAAGAATCAGAGCACATTTGCTCTGGAAGGCACCTTGCTGTTAAGATAAACTAAGATGTGGGCATGTGATTGGCACAGGTCACAGGACTGGTGTGGGCAGCCGGCTGGCACGCCCGTCAGGCCCCAGGACACAGGGCAGGGAGGAGGTGGCCATCCAAAGCCCCAGCCTGGCTCTCCTCCACCCTTCACCTTTACAGAGACAGAAACCAAGGCCCGCCCTTCCTTCCTGAGGAAGTGCCAAGGGCTGAGAAATGGCCGAAAGGGTAGAGATGAGAGCCTTCCCTCCATCCTGCGTGAGTAACTCCTTGGGAACAAGTATGCAGTTGATGGGGACGGGCAATCTCTCCCCAAGAAACTATGAAATGCCTGCCAACCTGCCACTGAGACACATCCGAGGGAAGAACGCGTCTATTTACAGTTACATGGCAACTGATAGCTCCAAACTCAAGAGCTTCCGATGTCCCCAGTACTAACGACACAGATAAACCAGAACCTCTGGACCCAAGACAGCCATCCAGCTGGAGAGAAAGTATTAACATAAGCAAAGCAATTAGTTAACAACACAATGCAACACTAAAACATCCAGGAATTTAAAACCCTGGAGTGCAGGAACTGGGAGGTATCAGGGCTGGCAGAGCTGTGTGGAGAGGCACCTGACGACAGGGCAGATTTACACAGACCAGGAAGGCACCCTGGGAAGGGGAGGGCGAGGGTCTTTGTAAATTATTTTGTCTTCGTATAATCAGAGCCTGAGCGTCAGCTAGTTATATCATCAGTCATCACTCTGAGTACCTGTTGTTGCTCCTCTGGCTCCTGAGCGAGCAGAATGAGGATCCACAAAGTCTTCTGTTAGCTTTTGCTGTTGAAAATAAAGTGAAATCCCTTTAAGCAGCACAAAGAAAAATAAGAACAAGGAATAAGGAGATTCAAAAATCAAGACAAAAAGAAACTTCCAGTGGGAGTGACAAGGTAAGGGAACCTCAGCTGAAAGCTTAGGCGCCGGGGGCACCCTGGTCTCCACCCTGCTCCACTCAGAGCAGGCAGAGCTGGCCGGAGCCCAGGGCCGTCCACTGCGCCTGGACGAAGGGCAAATGGAAGGGAGACACTGGAGGCCTCGGCGTGTGCAGCAGATGGAGGGAGGAAAGGCTGTGTGTGCTTCAGAAAACCCACTCTGTCCTTTCTTCAGGAGCAGAATGGGAGAGGGGAAGTGAAGGAGGCCCGTTTCAATTACTGTTCCGATTACAACCAGCAGCTTTTGCAACTGTCAGAACAAAAAGGAAAGGCCCAGAGTCTTTTAAGCAATTGCCCTACATTACATGAAAGTGACACGGGTCCACTGTGATCCATTGTTCCTAAACGGAGACGGTGAAGCTTTGATGGTCACAAAACATATTATCTGGGACCTCAGGGAAGGGCGGCAAGAGTGATTGGGAGGGCGCCCAACTATGTCACATGCGAGCATAGGAAACTGTCTCCACACAGCAGGGACACTCAGAGTCCACCTTTCGCAGGACACAGACAGTGCATCTTGGGTGACGGGAGAGACCACGGCGATGCATGGGGGCTGGGGACTCACGGATGTCAGCGCCCACCTGTTCTAAGTTGAGGGGAAGAAGAGTGAATCAAAGGGCCCACCCCACCGACGCCCCGGCTCCAGCCCCACTCACCTCCAGCCTCTCCTGCAGCCTGCGAAGTCGCACCAGCCATTCTGGCTCCAGGCCTGTGTCTCCACCGCGCCTTTCCACAACCAGAGGATCTGACAGCTTCAGTTTCTCCGCCAGCTGTGCCAGGTTTCCAGACAGATCCAAGGCAGAAAGTAAGACAGGAGAAAGAAGAGAGAGAGATAAAAGAAATGGACAGGCGTGGGGGAAAGAGGCAATAAGGGAAAAAGAGAGAGAAAGCCGTAACTTACTTGAGAATTCGATTGTAAATAATAACGAGAAATAGCAAATTCAGCAGGTGTTTTCCCAATATAAATAAACAGCCCATTTTGGGGGTTAGATACTAAACAAAACATGAGGAGAAACAGTTACTCAGCTTTATTTCTCTGCAAAGCTGTCTGCTCTGCACCAGTGCTTCTCAAACTTCCGTGTTCCTAGGAATCACCCAGAACCCTATTAAAATGCTAATTCTGATTCCAGAGATCTGGGGTGGGCCTGGGAGTCTGCATTTCTAACGAGCTGCCAGGACATACTGCTACTACTTTGTGCTTCAAGGCTTCATTCCATGATTAAGTTCCCAAACTTTCCTAATCACCCATCCTGGGCCCCTGAGCTCCTTGCAGCCATCGACCTGTTGACAGAAATTTGGGGGTTTGGGGGGATTCAGCACCACAAGTTTTATGGGTTACAGAATCCAGCGCTTGGGCCCCATTTAAAGCAAAACAAAAAATTAGGCTGCCTTTTTAGTCTCTAGCTAATGGGTTTTTCTTCAATTAATGAACAACTATTTGCTTGATCACTGTTTTCTTCCCTGGAAACCAAAGGTTGATATGTTTTTGTTTTCTATTTTAAATGTATCCCACATGTGATAAAATATTCCATGCATTTAAAAGCATTTTAATAAGGATCATTTCCTGTTTTAATCACTAAAATATATTTTCTAAACCCGGCTTTTGTAATTAGAGTGGTTCACTGTAGCATGCAGCTTTACTGTACCAGAAAAGCAGATGCAAGAATGGATTTCTTGAGTAGCACACACACGGCTTCCAGTCCCCCGATCCCACCACCGCCCGCCCAGAGCTGCCTTCTTTGTGTCGTGTCGGCCTCTGCTTATCACATCGGGGCATGCACGCGTGGTCAAAGCCTGCCGTGGGCTACAATTTTACAGCACGTTCAAAGAAGATGAAATGTGGAGTCGAAGCTGCTCTACAATGGCTTTCTCTGAATATTGAAGATAAAACAACACAGAGAACCCTTTGAGAGGCTCACCTTGATGAGTTCCACTAATAGCACGGGGTGACGGCTCTCTCCCTGGCTCAAGACGGCCTCGCCAATGGCTTCGCAGTAATGCAAGGCCTGGGAGACGAGGCCGTAATCTGCCAGACGGGAAGCGTAAAGGAGCTTATACACCTGCAAAGGAACAGGGCCAGAGACTAGTCCACCCGGGAAGGGACAGGAAAAGAGAGACAGAGAAGTGTAGATAAGGCTTCTTGGAAGTCAGCTGACTGCCAGCTTCGCTAACTTGGACATCCAAATATCAAGAGCCTTGTGCCATTTGGAATATTTTATCTGTGCATGGGTGTAGTGACAAATCCAGCCCGCAACTCCTGCATTACAGAGAAAAGGATGGGAGTCACGTCAGTTCAGTCTTCCTAGGCCCTCTCACCACGGAACGTGCACTGGAGCATTCAGGTGGACAAATCCCTGGAGGGCCGGATATATGTGGGGCACAGGAGCAGGCACCACAGGGACATGTAAAAGAAGCAAAAACAGACCCCAGCACAAGGGGCTTAAAGCCGGTGCAAAGTACTGACAAAAACAGGTGCGGTCACACGGAGGCATGAGTGACAGGGCAAACATGAGGGCTTTGGTATCAGATGGACCCAAGTTCAAATCCAAGGCCCATGCTAGTGTGAAACACTGGGCTAGCTACCTCCTCTCTCTGTGCCTCAGTTTCCTCACTAGTATGGCAATACTAATATTACCCATCTCCCTGGTGGCTGTGAAGGTTAAATGAGATAATCCGCAAAAAGTACTCAGAGCAAACGGGATGCAAGAGATGTGAGCTGGCAGCAAATAAGCCTTATGGGCCTCAGTTTCCTCTTTTGTAAAAGGGGGCAATCACGTCTACCTCGCAGGATCAGAAGTAACACACACGAAGCAGAACAGCACGATGTCGGGCATGTAGAGCACAGTCGTAAGACTGGTTCATGTCGTTACTGTCAGCCCAAAGCTGCACCGAATAACTGGGAGGTGGGAGGAGTGAAGAGGGGAAAGAACCAGAGACCAAGGTGCCAGAAGGGCCAGCACGGAGCGGCGCCGATCCGGCAAGGCTGTGCTCGCGAAGGTGAGTCTTTGGCAAAATGCTTAAAGAAGAGAAGACGCTAAATGGGTCATTTCTCCCTAATACAGTCACTTTCACGGTTTCATCTGTCCTGTGCTGTGTTTGTGTGCGTGTGCTACTGTTGCTGTGTGCGCTCCGCCACTGAAGGAGACAGGAAGTCGCCGGGAAAGGTCTGTGCCTGAGACGCTGCTTCAGGCAGGAAGATGAGCGGCCCGCACGTGAAAGGAAGCGAGGACGAGCAGCGTGAGTTCAATGCCAGCCGGGGCGGTGGCCCAGCCGTGGGAGCCGCGCTGCGGCCGCGACGGTGTCAACGCTGCTCTAGTGCCCCCAGCGACCAGCCGCCATCTCACGCCGGCTCCATCACAGGCACCACTGCCGCCCGACTGAGACCACGAGGCCGCCCCTTCAGGCACATGAGTCACAGTGGCGAGGGGACCCTTCACGAGCGAAGGACTGATGCTGGATCTTGGGGCACACGGAGGATTTGGACAGGGGGACGACACGCTGTCAGCAGTGGTCCTCATGAATTTCAGGTGACACAAGGACACCAAGCAGAGAAGTTGAAAGAGAGGACAGAGACGGGCGCCGCCTGCACAGCTGAACCCCGGGAGGAAAGAGAGAAGGCGAGGGCCCAGGACAGAGCAGGAGGGTGTCAGAGGTAGAAGACGGAAGAGTCCAGCAGAGACCGGGGAAGGAGCCTCGGAAGGAGGGGAGGGCTGCCCGTGGCCCAGGAGGAGGAGAGCTGTCTGGAGAGCGGGAGCTGTTCCAGGAGTGAGGAGCGGGGCACGGGGCTGCGCGGACTCTCACACTCCAGAGTGAGGCAGGGGCCTCTGCAGAGAGGCCTCAGCAAGGTTTTGCTTTCGTATTATACATGCAGACTTTCGGGGGATATAAAAAGAAATCCTAAACCTTTCCACGTTCCAACTAATGAAGGAACGTGCAGGAGATGAGTTAGCCCAGGTGCTACATGCCAAACAGTAAGGCAGGAAGTGGTCGCCACAGCTGCGTGGCACGGTGAGGGCGGGGCCTCCTCTGGGTTCAGTTACCTGGAAGGAAGGGATGAAAGATTTGGGGCGGCCCAGCATCTGACAGTACTCGAAGATTTCCGTCCTCTGTATCGCCTCAGTTGTTGCAAATTTCCAAAACTCTTGACTAAAACCAGGGAATAACGATAGAAGAGATTGAGGTGTGCAGGTGGGAGGGGGCACAGGATTCAAATCCTGGCAGATGGCCAAACACCAGCTGCATCCTTTCATGGTAGAGCTTCCGTCCTGGGCTGATCCCTGAGGCAGCTTCAGAAGAGGAAAGAGATCTGGGCCCCCAGAGCAAGCTGTTGCCTCCTCCCTCTCTACCTCCTCGAGCTGGGGAGGGAGCGAAGGGAACTCGGCACAGAGGTGCTGGGAGACAGAGACTGCAGGAGCTGCTTGCAGGGGGCTCCCACCTCTTGCTGGAGGGCAGTAACTTAAGGCGAGCTGTTCCGAGGGGCACGGGTCCCCTCTTACGCATGCCGAGAGCTAGCCTTCACGCCCCTAGCACCTGCACGCACCTGAAAAAAGCATGCCTAGTCTGAGCAAACTGGCATACAAGAGGGGCCATGTGATGCCCAGGAACACTGGGACGAGAAGCTGTGGCAGAGGATGAAGAGGACTGCCGAGCCAGAAATCCAAACGACAGCTTACTCTGCCAGTGAGGAAGAGGACTGGGTGAATGTGCCCTGAAATCTCTCCCCCAGCAACTACCCTGGTGTCTGAAATCACAGTCACCAGGTTATTCCTGGGGGTTAGGGCTTTCTCTCCAGAAATTTCTCCATGCACCATATACATAGGCAGGAGCCATATTAACCCATCTACACTTATCGAAACATCTGGCACAGAAGGGCCTCCCTGATAAGCTATGTGCCATCAGAGACCAGGGCCTGGACAGGTCAGGCCCGGAGATGGGAGTGGGGCTATGGCGGCAGCCCGCGTGGTGCGAGAGTTGGCAGTAAAGGCTTTGCAGCCTGGATACCTGGATTCCAGATCCAGCTCGGCCGCTAGCTAGCTGTACTGGCTCAGACAGGTTATCTAACCTCTCTGTGCGTTGCTTGTCCTCTGCACGTGAAGGTTAAAAATATACATTCCTCATAGGGTAAACTTGTTAACAATTAAAGGAAATGGTGTAAAGAAAATGATGGACACAACGTGAGAGTTTGCTAGATCTTGGCCATTATCAGGAGGGAGCTAGAGAGACACACAGCGGGAAGGGCGCTAGGGAACACACTGGCCTGTCCGTTTATCCCTCCTCTAAGGGCTCACTGAGGTCCTCTGTGAAAGGAAAACAGAGAATAAGGGAGCAGCGGGACTCTAAGCAGCCTGTGCACTAAGTCATTGTGGGGGTGCTAGGGCCCCAAACAGGGACAAAACGTAAACTTCTTCCACTTTGCAGTTTTGCCCACGCTACCTAACCCAAGGCACAGGGTTTCGCTTAGAACGCTGTTTTTCAGCGTTGTGGAGCCAGCGTGCCACCCAGTGGCCGCGAGGGCACACTACACCCGCAAAGCACCAGCTTGCCACTTCCCGGAGCAGGGCCAGGCTGTGATGCGGCGTCCCCTGGGCAGCCCCTTGCCCAGCCTGCACAGGAAGCCATCTCACATACGGGGACCAGCAATAGCTGACACTGACACAGAAATGACACGAAACCCAGCAAGGGCTAAAATAACCCTGTGGAAAACGTCCCTCCCGTTTCCTTCCTCCCAGGGCGTGTACCTGTGGCTGCTGCCCAGCAAGGCCAGGCGGTCTGTCTTCACGGTGCAGTAGCCGAAGGGCAGGCGGGCCACCAGGTAGCAGAAGTGAGCCGCCTCCACCAGCCCCTTCCCGGCTGCAGGAGAGCGGAAGGAGAGCCAGTCACCGGCGAGGCGGCGCGTCTGGTGGGACCCGAGGGAGGTGGGAGCTGCCGGGCAGGAGGAGAAGCCCAGGGAGTGGACGCGCGAGCTTCTCACAGCCCGACTCGCAGGCCGCACCCCAGCTCTCTCCCGCCAGCACGCTGGCCTCAGACGTTGCGTCTCTCTTCAGCCGGAATAACACACCATTTCAAGTCCCCGCAGGTGGATTTTTGGTTAGGAATTCTCTAAACATGTTCGTCCTTCCTGAGGGTGATGAGTGAGCTGCAGATGCCTCCACCTGAGAGGGGAGGGTGACCGCCCGGAGCAGCAGTTCCTAAATTAGGCTTCCTGGGGCTACCGCTTCTCCTGCTCCAGTCAAGCAATAGCAGACTTCTCCAAGGGCTCATAAAAATCACATTAATTACCAAACTGTTCCCAATTTTAAAATGTTCTCCCACACATTTTCCATTGCCTCAAAGTTGAATGAACTCAAGTGGGTGTTGTACTGGCACGTCTGGCCAGGAACGGCTCCACAAACAGGAGGCAGCATGACCCCTGCCGATCGGCACGACCTCACGCACGGCTATTTTAGGTTTGGCAGAGCACTAGTTCACAACGCTCCACGAGAACACCGTGATTTCTAGGTGCTCTACCCCTTAGCCAAATCTGAGAACCACTAATCTGGAACATTTATAAGGCATTCACGTTCACAGAGAAATGATAGAAATAAAGACTACAGAGATACCTAGGGTGGTTCAGGCAAAAACAGAATTTCCCGTCTGATCCACCTGGCGGCTGGGGGACTGATGTCATAGAGGCAAGGTGCCACGTGAGTTCACGCCATCTACCAGGGAAACCCACCCAGGGACGGAAAATCATCTGCTGACAGGAGGCTCCCACAGCAGCAGAACACCACATCTCAAGGGCCTGGACCACATTAGCTTGCACCATAAATTCTGGGAAACAAGGAGGCAGGAAGGACATGCCTTTTCCTGGAGTTGCTTTCCCCAAAACACTGAGGCTCCAGGAAAAAGCCCGGGGCATAGACTCTGGCCCTGCACAGAATCAGAGACTTAAAGGACAAGATGTTCACAGCTGGCCTGGACACACCCTAGAGGAGAGGAGGGGATGGTGCCAGTGTCTGCTCACCCAAGGTGTCTCCCATGGTGACAATCGCACGCTGGTGCAGCTCCGCATCCCCAGCCTGATTCGACAGAATCACAGCCAGGTGAGGCCTCCAGTCTCCCCACTGCTTGTCCCCACAGCACTGGAAAACAGCAGAAAATAACGAAAATGCACAGGACCGTTTAGGACTGTCAGAATGTAGGTAAATACGGCTGTTGTCTATTTCCTGTTTTGGAGTTCAGGGAATGCTCACCGTACGCCTGCAATGCTGCCATTCATTGACTTAGAGTCCTCTTTTTAAATAAAGCAAAACTCACAGAAGGACGGACAGACAGGAGGACAGATAGACAGATACATATAGAAACATAAAAACACAGAGATATTGGGAAATAAATAAAATGGCATTGTTGGTCACTTAGTACTTTTCAAATTTCTTCCCAGTGCCCTGACCCCAAATAGCTAGACACAAAACCCAGAACCCTGATGTGTCGGGGGGAGACGGAGAATCACACGTCCTTGGCTCCCAGGTAGAGGTGGCCTTTGCTTGTCACAGGGCCCAGGCCTGCTTCATGCCTCACCAGGTGGTAACTGTTCTCTGCCTTACAAGGCCCTTTCACACACGTCGTCTCACTTGATCTTCACAGCAACCCTACGAAGTCTAGTTCCTGCCACTACTTTAGGAATGAGAAAACCAAGCCACCTGGGCCCAGCCAGGCCTCAAATCCCATTCCCCTTCCCAGCCCCGGGCTATGCCCCATCCCTCTGGTGCACTGCAGAGGCAGCAGAACTCCAACAGGGGGCAGCAGAGAGTAAACAGAGGCTGGGACTGTGACAAAGCCCCAGGAACACTGCTTTCCCTACAGTCTTGCCCTGAGGCCGCCCTGCTAGAGAAGGAGATTTCAATGCAGAAAATGTCAGTAAAGAAATGGGCCAGGCGCGGTGGCTCACGCCTCTGATCTTAGCACGTTGGGAGGCCGAGGCGGGTGGTCGCTCAAGGTCAAGAGTTCGCAACCAGCCTGAGCAAGAGCGAGATCCTGTTTCTACTAAAAATAGAAAGAAATTAATTGGACAACTAAAAATATATAGAAAAAATTAGCC
>CAUYRT010041749.1:0-78509 GCA_963574885.1 Lepilemur ruficaudatus
CCCATCTCTACTATAAATAGAAAGAAATTAATTGGACAACTAAAAACATATGTAAAAAAAATTAGCCAGGCATGGTGGCGCATGACTGTAGTCCCAGCTACTTGGGAGGCTGAGGCAGAAGGATCGCTTGAGCCCAGGAGTTTGAGGTTGCTGTGAGCTAGGCTGATGCCACAGCACTCTACAGCCCAGGCAACAGAGTGAGACTCTGTCTCAAAAAAAAAAAAACTTAGAGCAAAATAGATGCTCAAGAAGTATAAATTGAATTAGAACTGAATTTCAGATTTAAGAGCCTATACAATTTACATTTTAATTCATGGAAATTACTGTGTACTGTGTCATGCCTGTAAAAATGCTTATTCAAAGTAGTTATGAAGAAATGCAGAAACAGTTATTCTCAAAGTGTTTTTTTCTTTTTTCTTTTCAGATCTTTTTGGGTTAGTGGTCTTTCTTGGTATTGAACCTTACTGTGTCAAACACTGGTGGGTTCGACTTCTCTATCGCCCTTACTGTAAGAAGAATCCTCAGCATCTCTACAGCTTTATTGCTAAGATACTGTGGAGGTCTGCAAAGAAAGATGTGATTGACCAAGTCAGTATGATAAGTTTTTATTGACTAAGTGTATTC
Organism: Lepilemur ruficaudatus; assembly: GCA_963574885.1. NCBI lineage: Eukaryota > Metazoa > Chordata > Mammalia > Primates > Lepilemuridae > Lepilemur > Lepilemur ruficaudatus. Next base: position 625 of record CAUYRT010041749.1, read on the forward strand.
TAAGAAAAAAGAAACTTTGAGATGGAAAGTTAAATTTTCGGGTGGAATCTTTTTTACCCCTTCCTCTTGATAGATCCAGATACCACCACAGACTGAAGAAATACACTGGCTCCACTTTTCTCCAGTGGAAAGGCATTTCTATCACCGTCAGCATGAGGTGTGCTGCCAGGATGCAGTGGTAAAACTCAGGAAGATTTCCGACTGGGCTCTCAAGCTCAGCAGCCTGGACAGAAGGACTGTCACCTCCATCCTGTATCCATTGCTGAGGCTCAGGCAGGCCTGCTGCCACCCACAGGCCGTTCGTGGGGAGTTCTTGCCACTCCAAAAAAGGTTTTATTATCAACGTCCCTATACTGCAATTGATAGTATCAAAATAGACAATATTTAAGCAATCAACTTTCTGGCCCACAGTTTCATTCAAAGACTTATAACTGAGTTGTTAGTTATTTTTAATGGTATGGTGTTTTTTCTTTGGTATGGAATCTCATTTGTGAAAAAGAATCACATCGTATTTATTTTCATGGTTTTGAACATTTCTTTTAAAATTAGGAGTATTGTTGGGGTTTTTTGTAATTTTTTTGTTTTGGGGGATTTTTTGGCTGTACTCCAAGATATGAAAGGATTTTGCTCTTATTATATTTTTTGGTTCCCACATCAGGGAATTAGATTACCATTAAATATTTTCTTTAAAATTATACAACTATATTTATTTGATTATTCCTTCTGAAAACATTAAGGAATTTGTGTTCTTAATTTTTCTTGTGTCCTAGAAATTTTTTTGTGTATCAGACTGTGACTCAGGAACTGGCCTTTTTTAAAGCACCTGAGGCTTTAGAAATAGAAAGAAAATTAGATTTTGTCCTTGACCTTAAGCAGATTATAGACAAATAAGGGAAAATGACAAAATTATAGTAATAGATTTCTGAAATACAAGGTAAACATGGTAGATTTCACAAGATGTCCATACAAATTACTATGGACAGTGAGAGTATAGAAACAATTTGTATATGAATGGCTAAGGGTAAACAGCCTTCTGGTGGAAATGGCATTTGGCTTGATCCTCGAATCTTCATTTTTTTTATAGATAAAAAAAGTATTCAGGTTAAGTGTTCAAGTTCAAAGAGGTTAATTAGTTAAGTTGCAATGCTGGTATTCAGGTAGAGATAGTCTTATAACACCCATAGTATTTCAAATATATCATGATGTACATTTGACTTAACAAACTAGTACATGCTATTAATAGTTGCATTCTCTCTATCCTGAAATGGGAAGAACTGAAAGAATGGTGGGATCGGATAGAGGTGATTGAGCTGGAATGGAGGTGAAGAAAAAAATGCTGAAGATATCGCAGATTCTGTAGGAGTCTCATACTCTTGATCACATGTGATATAGCACTCCCACTGAAATAACACTTGGGAATTTCTTTCTAGTTTTGAACAGTCTATCTTTTCTTTTAGCACCATGACAATGGAAGAACTGCTGACATCTTTGCAAAAGAAATGTGGAACTGAATGTGAAGAAGCACATCGGCAGCTAGTTTGTGCCCTCAATGGCTTAGCAGGCATCCATATCATTAAAGGTAGAAGGTGATTGCTTTGTTATCTCTGATTCTTCCAAATACTTCCTATAGAAGGTTAATTATAACAGAAATCAAAATTCCTCCCCAAAGACATTCTTGCACACTACAGATTGCAATTTAAATAGGTTCAACTTAGGAGAGAGCAGTTAGGCAGAATGCTTCAAAAACCTTCAAACTTTACATATGCTTTGACCAAACATTTCCATTTTTAGAAGTTCTTTTTTAAGGAAATAAGGATATGAACAAAGATATGGCTAGAAGTTGTTACTTTTAGTCTTTAATAGTGAACAACTGTAGATAACCAAAATATCTAGAATAGAAGAGTTTCAACACATTCAAGGAAGTATTGTTCATTGATTTAAAAATAATGTCATTTTTAAATAATTTTATTATTTTAATAAATAATTTTATTATTATTTAATAAATAATTTTATTATTTAAAAATGATATTGTTTTTAAGTTCATTTTTTCAATAGATATTTGTGTTTGAGTAAGCTTGAGGTAACAAGGATGGTATGATAAACACAGTAAACTCCCTGAACTTGTATACTTTAAATTCTTACAGAGAGTGACAGATAGATACATAAACACGTAATCACAATGTTTATGTGTAAAGTTATAGTGTTATATATATGATGCACAAAATTTAAAAAGTTAGGACGTTTACATAGAAGGGTGTTTTCTTGGTTGTTTCTCGTTTCTCAGGGATCTCTGTTTTTTGTTGCCTGGTGTCCAATATCTTACAAACTGTTGTTTTATGTATTTTGTCTGTTATTATAGTTGTTATAGGAAGGAGAATAAATCCATTCTCTGTTACTCTATGTTGTCTGGAAGCAGAAGTTATTAATATATAACTGGCACTTTTAAGAAGCACCATTCCATATGAATACCTTTTATATAGATATGAAAATCATTAAAACTATATTTCATAGATTCAAGAGTAAAAATTAAACTTGCTAAATAGAAACATTGAAAACATATAATCAAACCTCCAGAGATTAAAATTTTGGTGTCTAATGTAGCAAATACAGTTAATTAATAGAAGGTAAAACACTGCAAAAGAAGAGATCAGTAAATTTGAAGTATAGAATAGCAATAGAAACTCCCCAACTTGAAAAACAAAGAGTAAAGACTAAAAAATTTGAAAAGAGCCTCAGTGAGGTTTGGGGCAGCTTCAAGTAGCCTAATATAAATGTATTAGAGTCCCTGAAGAAGAAAAAAAAAGATGAAGAAATATCTGTGGACTTAATAACATGTAAATGTATGTACAAAAATAATAGTACAGAGTCTGTGTGGGGGAGGGAAACATGGATATATAATGTAAGGCTTTTATACTGTATATGAAGTGGTATAATATTACTTGAAGATAAACTGTGACAAGGCAAAGATAAGTGCTCTCTATAGCAACTGCTAAAAAACACAACAAAGGGAGGTAATAATCCAAAAGATTGGATAAAAAGGAATAATAAAAAGAAAAAGGGGAACAACAACAGATAAGATGATTAGAAAGCAAATAGCAAGATGGTAGATTTAATCCCAAGCATATCAGTGATCATATTAATTGTAATGGTCTAAGTATCCCAATTAAAAGGCATAGATTGTCAGTCTGGATTTAAAAAAGCAATACCCAACAATATGGTTTCTATAAGAAACACACTTTATGTTTAAAGATGCAAATGTAAAAGGATGAATAAAGATACACCATGTTAACATTAATCCAAAGAAAGCTGAAGTGACTATATCACTGTCAGGTAAAATAGATTTCATGTAAGTACTGTACACTAACCAGTTGCACCACAGGAGCTCCTAAGGTAGATTTCAGAGCAAAGAATATTACCAAGGGTAAAGAGTGTTACTACATTACTGGAAAAAAAATCTTAAATGTTTATTACCTAAAATTAGAGCTTCAAAATAAATAACAAAGACTGATATAACTATAATGAGAAATAGACAAATTCATAATTATAGTCAGAGAAGTCAACATTCCTGTCTCAATTATTTATAGAACAGGTAAACGGAAAATAAGGACATAGACAACTCAAATAACACTTTATCCCACGGACCTAATCGGTGTTTATTGAACACTTTATCCAACCAAAGAGGAACACACATTCTTTTCAAGTGCACATGGAACATTTACCAAGATGGGGCACATTCTGGGCTATAAAACAAGTCAGTAAATTTAGAAGGATTCAGTTCTTACAGACTATGTTCTATGTCCACAGTAGAATTAAATTTTAGATATCAATAACAAAAAGTTAACTGGAATGTTTCAAAATATTTGGAAACTACATAACAAACATTTTAATAACCCTTGGGTTAAAGAGTCAATCAAAAGGGAAACAAAAGGGAAACTAGGAAGTATTTTGAAGTAAATGAAAATGAAATATCAAAATTTGTGGGATGTAGAAAATTAGTCATTAAAGGAAATTTATAGCACTAAACACATACTAAAAAAGAAGAAACTTTTAAATCATAGACTTCAGGTGATACCTTAAGAATCTGAAACAAAGAAGAGCAAATGAAGTACAAAGTAAGCAAAAAGCGGAAATAATAAAGATCAGTACAGGAATCAGTTAAAAGGAAAACAAAACCAATATAGAAAACAGTGAAATCAAAAGTTGATTCTTTGAGAAGATCAATAAAAATTGACAAGCCTCTAGTTAGACTGTTCAGGAAAAAAGAGACAGGGCACAAATTACTGTTATCAGGGATGGGAGAGATTACATCACTATTCTACAGATATTTAAAAGTACCGTAAAGGACTATTATGAGCAGCTTTGTGCCAAAAATTTGACGGCTTAGATGAAATGAACTAATGTTTTGAAAGACACAGTCTACCAAAGCTCACTCAAGAAGAAATACATAACCTGCAGAGCCCTGTATCTATTTAAGAAGTTAATTTTGTAGTTAAAAATATTTCCACAAAGAAATTTCCAGGCCAGAATTTCCTTAAATGTTCTGCCAAACATTTAAGGAAAAAATAACATCAAATCTATATAAACTCTTAAAGAAAATTGAAGAAAAGGAAATACATCCCAACTTATTTTAAGAGGCAGCATATTCTGATTCCAAAACCAAAGACATTACCAAAAAAAATGTAACTGCAGATCAATATCACTTGTAAACATAGATGCAAAATTCTTTTAAAAATTTTGTTAATGTATTCAACAATATACAAAAAGGATAATACAAGTGGAGTATTGCAGGTCAGTGCAGGAATCCGTTATGACCAAATGGAGTTCATCCCAGAAATGTAAGATTGGTTTAGTTAACTAACATAATTCATCATGTAATAAGCTTTAAAAAAGCAAAACAAACAAAAAAAACTCCATTTGGTCATCTCAATAAATGTAGGAAAAGTATTTGACAAAATTCAACATATATTCCTGATAGAAACTTTTCAGCAATCTACGTATCAAAGGGGACTTTCTCAGCTGAATAAAAGGCATCTATAAAAAGCCTACAGCTAATGTCATACTTAATTGTTGAAAACTGAGTATTTTTCTTGTAAGATGAACAAATCAATGATTTCCCCTCTGATCACTTCTATTAATATTGTACATGAGGTTCTTTCCGGTGCAGTAAGATAAGAAAAAAAAATGAAAATTATCAGATTGGATAGAAAAAAACTGTCCTTATTCACTGCAACGTGATTGTGCAGGAAAAATACTAGAACTTATAAGTGAATTTTATTAGGTTGTATGATACAAAATGAATATACAAAAATTTATTTTATTTCCATTTGCTAGGAATGAACAATTCGTGATTATAACAATGCTATTCATAGTAGTACCAAAAAATATGAAATACTTAGGCATCAATTTGAATAAGGATGTACAAGACCTATGCAAAAAAGCATAAAACATTGAAAAACAAAATATTGCTGAGAGAAATTAAAAACACCTAATAATACTGTGTTTGTGGATCATAAGACTCATTGTAAAGGTGCTGATTCATCCAAAGTTGAACTACAGAGCCATGTCATCAAAATTTCAGCAGACTGTTTCATAGAAATTGACAAGCTAATTCTAAAATTCAAATGGAAAGGCAAAGAATCTATAATAGCTGAAACAACTTTGGAAAAGAACAAAACAAGATTTACATTACCTTGTTTCAGGACGATTTTTGAAGTTGCAGTAATCAAGACAACGTGACATTGGCATAAAGAAAGGCACGTAGACCAATGGAACAGGATAGAGTCCAGAAATAGTCCCACTTTTTTGTGATCGATTGATTTTTCAACAAAAGTGTGAAGATATTTCAGTGGAGGAAGGTTAATGTTTACAGTGAATGGGGCTGGAACAAGTAGATACCCATATGGAAAAAATTAGCCTTCAACCTGGCACCATATACAAGATTAAATTGAAAAGGATATTAGACTGAATTAATTAAAATCTAAAACTATAAAACTCCTAGAAGAAAACAAAGTCTATAATTTTTGTGATTTGGTGCTGAGCACAGTGGCTGAAACCTGTTGTCTCAGCACTTTGGGAGGCTGAGGCAGGAAGATTGTTTGAGGCCAGGAGTTCCATCCTGTAGTGAGCTATGACTGTGCCACTGCACTCCATCCATCCTGAGCCACAGTGCAAGACTCTGTCCCTTAAAAAAAAATGTGATTTGGGATTAGGCAAAGATTTCTAGATATGAAGAAAGCACAATCTGTAAAAGAAGAAAACGTAAATTTGACTTCATCAAAATTAATAACCTCAAAATTAACCTCTATTTCTCAAAAGGCAAGAAAATGAAAAATAAGGCACTGAATGGAAAAAATAGTTGCAAATAACATATCTGAGAAAGTACTTGAATCTGGAATTTAAAAAGAGCTATTAAAGCCCAATAGTAACCCAATGAAAGTGGGAAAAGCAAATAAACTTTCCTTTACATTAACTTGAAAATTAGGCAAAAATCGGGAAAATTTGTGTCATATCTAATACCAGTTTCTCAGTGCCAAATTAGTTGAATGGAATAGTTGTGATTAAAATCTACAGACTACTTAATTATTGCAGGTGAGTAATATGTGTGCTTGTCCTTGAAAATATGAATGTATAATGAATGTACTATTTAAAATATTTTCAGGTCATTAAAATCTGTCATCATACCTGAGAAATGACTATTTTTCTGCAAGCATTTTACATTATGCATAACACTTTCATGTACATATGCTATTTTATCCTTATAACTGCCCAGTGATTGAGATATAATGCCCATTTTACTTAAGGAAACTAAGATTCAGAAAGGCTTAGTTGCTTTTTCAAGATTATAGGTGATGAGTGACAGAATGTGCCCTGGATCTCTTGATTTCAAATTGAATATTTAATTTTTGTATGTAAACTTCAATATTATACTGTCTATAGTAGGTTGAAATTTCACAGGCAAAAATTTCTAAAATGGAGTAATATAGTATTTGTAGATTGTCACAATAAAAAAAAGAAATTTCAGCTTTCCCATCTTGATTTGAAAACTGCAGTCCTCATTTTACTCTATGATATGATTCAGAAACTTAGATAGTGAATGAATTTTCTCTTTTGGCCTTTTTTCTTATCTTCTTTTCCGATTTATTATTGCCTTGCCCTGCTGTGAAGTTATGTATGGTACAGGGACTGGGAAAAAAGGTTCCTTGTCTGATCATTTCCAAACACTTTTACACTCTAGCAGGGTCAGTGTATCTTTGGCTCCTGTGTGGCAAAATACCATGCTATCGCATAATAGAAGCTACGTCACTGCTCTTTCAAATGGTTTCCTTTAAATTCCCAATGTAGGTCCAGAAAGTCCATTAATAGAGGATATGTCTATTCTGAATTTAATTATAAACTTAATTGTAATGGGTTTGCTGTTTTCAGTTTCCATTGGTTAACTTCATAATGGTATGTTAAACAATATCCATTTTTAGAAGTAACACTACACATTTAACTTACATAATTTAGACTCTTCCAATGTAAAGATAAGACAGTGAAGATCGGACTTCTAAAAGAAATCTAAAATTAATACCAAACTCTGAAAGATTTGCACATATTGTAGGCAAATAAATATGTATGATTTATAATGCATATTCTAAAGTCCTCATTGATTGGACAATAATACAATAAACACATTGTATTATAATTTTGAACAATTTGTTTTCTGCATATCATTTTTAGAGAAAACTAGCATGGCAATATCAAATCCAGTTTGTTTACTTGAAAATGTTAGTGCCATCAAGTGGTGAAGAATGAATATTTCCAGATTTCCAAATTTGACTTAAATTTTTATATCTCATTAAATATGCATATTTTTGTATCTTTTAAATATACGTAAATACAAGTATTATAGTGAATAGTTCAAATTCAGCTGCTCACTATACCTCCTTTAAAAATGTTAATTATGAATGGCCAATCGTTAAATGAATTATTCTCTATAAGTGATATGTAAACACTAATGGAATCCATGTCTTTTCAAAAGCTTCTATGAAGACTCTTAAAAACTAAAAAAAGAGAACCCACTGTGTGAAGATAATTGAGTGTTACTCCGTATAATGTGACTTCATTGTTATAAAAATATTCTTCTCTATCATCAAAGTGAATAGAAATTGGCTGGCTCTACAGTCCTGTAAAAAATGTGTGTTTTAGAAAGTTTTTTATTAAGTAACTGATAGAACTAGATATAAAGCAGTCATATAAAAGGAATGTTTAAAATTTATTTTTTTTAATTTTTAAAAAGCAAGAGTTTTGTACAACAGTGTGAATGTACATGCCACTGAACTACACATTTAAAAATGGTTGAAATGGTAAATTTTATGTGTATTTTACTTCAATTAAAATATCTATCTGTCTATCTCTCTATATATAGATATATATATATCCACTTTCACAGGAAAAAAAATGAGAACTAACCTTAGAATTTGCAAAGGTGTTTATATATAGAGAAAGTTCATTATAGCTATGAACACAGCCCAAAATACATGATCTTAATAAAACTAGTTTGAAATGTTAATAAAAGAAAGTATATGTTATACTCAAGAGAAAAAACTTTATCAGCAAACAGAAACTGGAAGATCTCTGCACCTTTTTTGTATGTTTCATGATTTTGTCATTGTTAGATTTTTATTTTGATTGTATTTATTATTTACCAGTTTTGACATTTTACCCAAACAGCAAATAAAGTAGATTCTATTATTTAAGCCACTAAAAATGTTTCAGCTCTCCTTGCATTGAGTTGTCATCAAACTTTTTCTGTAAAGATCCAGATAGTAAATGTTTTAGGCATTGCAAACCATAGGATCTCTACACAGTTACTCAGCTCTGCTATTGTAGTGCAGAAGCAGCCACAGACAGTACAAAAACAAATGAGCAGAGTTGGGTTTTAATAAAACTTCATTCATGGACCCTAAAATTTAATGTAATTTAATTTTCACATCACAGAATATTATTATTTTTAATTTTTTTCAACTAGTAAAAATCATTCTCTAGCTGGACCTGACAAAAATGCAGAGGGTCATTTAGGCCATAGTTTGCCAGCCTAAGTTTAATTGATTCTCTTGGAATTCTTTTATTTGAATGAGCTGCTAATTATGAACAATAGAAAACAGCATATATCTCAGACCAATTGTGATATGTGTGACCAGAAATGGAAAGAAGATCTCTGAGTTTTTGAAATGTACTTTTTAATTGGAAATTATTTTGGCCTAATACCGAGAGCAACAATAGCTATCAAGAAGAATACGTTATTTTTCTGTTAATTATGTGTAGGTTGGTCATAGTGTCTTGAATATTTGTTTACAAATTCCTATAATTACCCTAAATTTATCCTTAATTTCAAACATGCCTACTAATTGGCACCCTTTAACTTCAATAAGAATAAAATTATTTGTCTAAATTAAAAATTAATCTAGACTTTGTTTTTAGTATAATATTAAAACATCATTAATGTATTTGATTGTAAATATATTTCAGTATAATTTTAAAATATTATAAATATTATATAAGACATTATATTCTATGGAATTAGAAAAGGAACTATAATTTGTTTTTTATGGGGGCAATTACTGATAGCAAGCCAAATTTCATTACTTTTTAAAAAATCATTTTTCGTTGTAATTACTAAGTTACATTTTTACAGTAGATATTTTTAGATAACAGACAACTAGATGACATTGGGAGTTAAATATGTGACTTTTTTATGCTTTAAATACGTTTTAATTCTGTAGGTGAGTATGCCTCAGCAGCAGAACTGTACAGAGAAGTGTTACGCTCGTCTGAGGAGCACAAAGGAAAACTCAAAACTGATTCACTTCAAGTAAGTAAAAACTGAATGGTTTCAAGTATTCTATTTGTTTTTTACAAAATAATTTTTTCTGAATGTTTAAAAGGATAAAGGTTAAGAAATAGAGTAAGTTATAATCACTGAGAATGAAGCTTGGGATTCAATTCTTTTATTATAATAAATGCCCAAGGTGATTCATACATACAGTAAAGTTTGTGAATTGGTACCATTCCATCTGCTTGGGCCAGTTTTGGCCACAAGCCTGACATGATAAATTTGTAATCTACATGAGAAAAAATAGTTCAAGTTATTTGTACTTCGAAGAATAGTTTTTGTCATTTTTGCGTATGAATTTTTACCAAAAAGAAGTTACACTCAACAGTGGAACTAAGTAATAAAACCTGTCCAGTGATCTTATAATTTAATTTTTAGAGGTCTTTTAGGGAGATTTGGATATTTCAATTATAACACTTATTTCTCTTTGCCACCTTTGTTCTGTTCAGTAGATCATATACACAAGGCTATTTAGCTGAATGGAAAATAAACACCAATTTTATTAATTTTGGCAAGTTTAGGCTTGAAGTCCCAAGTGAGATGACTTTACCATTCAGAATATTGACCTTGGGACTAACAGATTCACATGTGCCACAATGGGTATTTGGAGAAATGTATGGGGGAGTGGAAGAAGAAAAAATTAAATATGCATCTACTTATATTCTACAAGGATAAGGATTACAGAAGGCAGGCCCTAGACCTTAAGCAAGTGTGTTTATCTCAGGAGGGAGTGCAAAGATATTCTCCTGAACAAGGAAATAAAGTAGAAGAATGGGCAAGGAAATAAGTAAGTCTAGTATGCCTAAATTCAAGAGTGAAGAGTAAGCAATCAGCCTGGTTCTTGCTTTTGAGTCATAGTAATCCCGCTGACTGGTAAAGCATGGCTCACTAAATGTCTTACTGTGTCTAGTCAGATCAGCCACTCTGTTCCCTTGGGATAAAACATACAAGGGGGTGGAAAGAGATCACAGTATTCTCCCCATTCACCACTATGTTCAGAAAATTACAGAAGTCCTTTTCCACAAGCATACATAGAGAAGACAAGTTTCTACCATTTCAAGTTTCTTTTTGCTGTTAACTCTAATGATGTTACTGATTATATTGTCTATGAAGCCATGTTGACAAGACCGAAGACATTTGAGGTAATTCTTCTAAGACTGACTCCACAAAGACTTGTATCATGGCCAGTAATATGTAGCTGAACAGAATGAACCTTTAAAGTCTCAAATGACTGGCACCAAATGAGATCTTACCAGGACTCTTTCCCTGTTATCCTTAGCCCTTAGCTGTCTTCCCAGTAAAATGTCAAGTTAATAGGTAGAAACTACTTTCACCTTATTTCATAGCCCTGCTTTCTTATTTATTTTATTGTCCTTATTTTTATCATAATATATTAATAATCACTAGGTTCATCCAAACTCATTTCCCAGGAGAAAAGGAATCAAGTCAGTGCAGTTAGCCTTTCTATTTACTGAACTTATTTGGCTCACTCTCGTTTCCTTATATGGACAAATGTATGTATAACAGAATAAATGTATCTGCTGAATGCATAGCTTTACTGCATAGGACAGTATTTTTAATTGAAGAAATATCATTTCATAATTTAAGACCTTTGTTATAAAACTGACATCATTTTTCTCTCAAAAAGTTGATACTCAAATTGTTTTAGAGGAAAAGTATTTGGAGATATGGTCTTAACATGGTGTTGGTGCTCTGTATGCCATATGAATAGTAGGTCCTCTCTAGAGTCCTGCCTCTGCATTGACTGTTGTAATTATTGCCTTTGGTGTGTCTATAGAGACTTCATGCTACCCATAATTTGATGGAATTGTTGATAGCCAAGCACCCAGGGATACCACCTACCCTGCGAGATGGCAGACTTGAAGAAGAGGTAATTATTATTTTATCATTCTGTCTGTAAATGTATATTTTTTCAAACTTTATGCTCCATCTAAGTGATAGTTCTTAGAGCATACAACATTTAAATAAATGTAAACATGTTTTCCTGTTACTTTGACATTTCAGACTTTGCTGTGGTGATTTTAGGTGGCAGAGAGGTCAATACTCCATACTGTTTTGCTGCTTTGGTGATCTGCTTGCAGTTACATGGTTACTGCTTGTTGTAAATAGGCTATTGATAGCCAACAGCACAGGATGTAAATGAACAACACATTAAAAAAAAAAGGAGAGGTCATTCATCTCATGGCAGATCTATAAAAGATGTAGTTTATTAAGTATAAAAAGTTTTGTACTTTCTCCAACTCTTGCTGCATATTATTTAAGGCAGTAAATAAATTCAATTTTCTTTCAAAGAAGTTCCCCTACTATAAGTGTTAATATCTTTATTATGCTAATTCTCCAGGGAATTTTGACATTTTTAAAGATAAAGGAGAAAGGACAAAACTACAAAAAAAAAGAGTAGATAAGCTTGAAATGTGTTGAACCTGTAAGTGGAGGCTTTATTTGAATCAATAAGATAAAAAAATGAGATTATGTAAGTATGCACAGCCCTTTGACCACTGGTTGTGGGTTTTTTTTTTTTTTTTTGTGGTGAACTATTTATTTTAATTGACAAACAAATATTATGTATATTTATGGTATATTACATGTTTTGATATATGTAAATATTGTGGAATGGCTAAATCAAACTAACTACCTCATATTTTTTTTTGTAATGAGAACATTTAAAATCTACTCTCTTAGCCATTTTCAAGTATACAATATTGTTATTAACTATACTGACCATATTGTATAATAAACCTCCTGAACATATTCTTCCTGTCTAACTAGAATTATTATATCTTTGACCAACATTTCCCCAATCTTTCTACACCCTGGAAACTACCATCTCTGCTTCTATGAGTTCAACTGTTTTAGATCCCACATATAAGTGAAAGCATGTAACGTTTGTCTTTCTGTGCCTGGCTTGTTTCACTTCGCAGAATGTCCTCCAGATTCAGACAGTATTCTTGTAAATGACAGGATTTCTTTCATTTTGAAGGCTGAATAGTATTCCATTGTGTCTACACTTGACCCTTGAACAATGTAAGGGTTAGGGGCACTAAACCCCCACACAGTTGAAAATCCAAGTATAACTTTTAAGTCCCCGTAAGACTTAACTCGTAAGAGCCTGCTGTAGACCGAAAGTCTTACCAGTAATAGTTGATTGACACATTATTTTGTATGTTATATATATTATATACTGTATTCTTACAATAAGGTAGGCTGAGGAAAAGAAAATATTGGTAAGAAAACCATAAGGAAGAGAAAATATACTTACTATTCATTACTTGGAAGTAGATGGTTATAAAGGTCTTCATCCGCATTATCTTCACGTTGAGTAGACTAAGGAGGAAAAGGAAGAGGAGGGGTTGGCCTTGCTGTCTCAGGAGTGGCCGAGGTGGAAGAAAATCCGTGTATAAGTGGATCCACTTAGTTCAAACCTGTGTTGTTCAAGGGTCAACTGTATATAGCACATTTTTTTAATTTATTCATCAATTAATGGACACTTAAGGTTGATTCCATGTCTGAGCTATTGTGAATGATACTGAAATGAACGTGAGAGTGCAGCTGTCTCTTCCACATACTGATTTCATTTCCTTTGGCTGTATACTCAGAATTGCTGGATCACATGGTAATTCTATTTTTAATTTTTTGAGAAACCTTGATACTATTTTCTATAATAGCTGTACTAATTTACATTCCCATCAATAGTGTACAAAGGTTCCCTTTTCTTGACCTCCTCACCGAAACTTATCTTTCATCTTTTGATAATAGCCATCCCCTAACAAATAGGAGGCAATAGCTCATTGTGGTTTTAATTTGCATCTCCCTCATGATTAGTGATGTTGAACACCTTTTCATATACCACTTGGCCATGTGTATTAATATGTTTTCTTTTGAAAAATGTCTTTTCAGATTCTTGGTTATATTTTACTTTAAGTTATTTGTTTTCTTCCTATTGAGTTGTTTGAATTCTTTATATATTTTGGATATTAACCCCTTATCAGATGTATGATTTGCAAATATTTTCTCCTATTCTGTAGGTTATCTCTTCAATCTCTTGTGGTTTTTTTGGTTTTGTTTTGTGTTTTTTTTTCTTTTGCTGTGCTTTTGACTTCACTGTTCTTGATGTCAGATGGCACTGTTCTTGATGTCAGATGGCAATCTAAGTGTCGGAAGTTTTCAAGTAAAATTTCATTCCCAGCATAACCATCTAATCCTTGCACATCTAATCCTTGTGCTTTTCATTTAAATGCATTCAGTGATGGGAAGCTATTATATATCTGGGAGACAACCCAGTCTATTAGTGGACAGCTCTAATGACCAAATAATTATAACCAAGGAATTTTAATAAAAATTAATTGGAAGATTGTGACACGAAGAGGAAAAATGCATCATAAGAAGAGTGTTCATACTATATAGATGCGTTTTGAAGGAGGCCATATTATGACTTTGTCTGTTTGTCATAGAATATGAAGCCACGATATTTCCAAACTGGACATGATCCTAGAATTTATCTTCAACCACCTCCTTTTATAAATGAAGTAATAGAAGCTCAGGGAAGTGAAATGGCTAGTCCAAAGAGATGTATCTATTCAGTTGAGCCATATGAAATTGCCGTTCATTACATTCATTACAATAGAACAGCAGTCATATTGGATTGAGGCCCTACTCTTATGACCTTGTTTAACCTTATTTACATCCTCAAAGGCCCTATCTCTAAACACAGTCAATTGGGGATTAGGGCTTCACATATAAACTTGGGGGGAACACAATTCAATCTGTAATACCTGTGTTACTATATATTCTCAAGCATTATTTTTAAACTCAAGTAATGCCAAGAAACTGTGATAACTAAATTAGACAAGGAATTTTGGAAGATGTCCTTGCTTTGCCTCGTAATTTGAAATATAACTGTCATTTTTCCCCTCCCTCTTTTCTTTTCTAATTAAGAAACTAAATAAAAATTTGAGGAATGGATATTTGCCATTTCTTAAATTTTGTGACTTGGACAGGTAAATTTTGTCCTCTTCCCTATATATCTTAGAAATTTGTAGCATGACTTTTATCTACAGTATACCTGTGGAGTTTTATGTTTAAATCAAATTAAGTAGCTTTAAATATATAAAATGACCACATTGTTCTTCAAACATAATACTACATTATTTTCTGTATCTGGAGTGAAAGTTTGTTTTTATTTTCTGTTTCAACACAGGCCAAACAACTGCGAGAGCACTATATGAGCAAGTGTAATACAGAAGTTGCTGAAGCCCAGCAAGCTTTACAGCCTGTGCAGCAGACCATACGTGAGCTTCAAAGAAAAGTATGTCCCCAAAATGCAGTGTTTCTTACTTGTTTTTGTCTCCATATATCATTTTGGTTTTTGTTTTTAGGGGAGGGAGAAACTTGAATTTCCTTATTTATCATGGGATTCTTAGCACCTAGTACAGTGCCTCACGCACAATACAAGTTTATTTACTGTTAGTAAGGTTTATTGGTTGAATGAATAGATACATAGCTAAAGCAACTATTTTGAGGTTCTCTTTTATTTTTTTTAAACTGTAATGGGTTTCCTCTTACCTTGGATATGTAACAAGTTGTCTTTTGAAGAAAGTAAAGATTTCTGTAACCTCCTTTTGATCTTAAATATGTATGTTTCCAAAATCTTTTCTTTTAAGATGTTACAACAATAAAACCACAGATATTTTTCTTATGGAATACATACCATGTATCATTTCTAAAATTTGCCTTTTATGGAATCAGTAGCAAAGTCTAAAAGGGAGGCTACACAAATACGCTTTTGTTTTCCATTTTTTAATCAGTTGCTCCAAATTTTATTCTCCCTAATTCATTAATTATTAAATATTCAGGCATATGATTTTATTATTATAGGTTATTCATTGAGTAGAATCTAGTTCAGTTAGTCAAAGATTAGAACAGAGGCTTTCTGCATTACGATGAGAAAGAGATTTATGATCTTTTCACATATAGAAAGTATTGAATTTTCATTTTGGTGTAAAGTAGTTTTTTAGCACAGCTTTGTTATGCAAGTGTGTACAATAAATTTTTATTCATCCAGAGTAGTCAGAAAATGGGTGTTCTCTTTAATTATGTATGCAAAAGAGGTATTTAACCATTATATAGATAGTATGTATATTTGTCTCACCTCTATTATAATTCCTGTGAAAATGACACTTATTGCTTTCTTTGAATTATGCAAATTACCCTTCCCAATGATGGAAGCATAGTAAAAAAATTAATTGTACTAAAAAAATATTAATTGATCAGCTATTGTCTTTTTTACAGATTCATTCTAATTCTCCTTGGTGGCTGAATGTGATCCATAGAGCAATAGAATTTGCTATTGACGAGGAGCTTGTTCAGCGAGTGCGAAATGAAATAACCAGCAACTATAAACAACAAACTGGCAAGCTTTCTATGTCAGAGAAGTAAGAAAATAGCACAAAACATATTAACTATAATCACCCCAAATATTCAGATCATTCAGTATTTAGAGGTGTAATTAAATACTAGAACATATTTTGGTTATAAATGTGAGGGTTTTACATTTTGTTAAGAGTACATTTGAAAGAAAATTATTAGGGATAATTCTAAAAAAAATTTTTTCATATATTATTAATATCTATTTTAAAATACTCTCTTTTAGTTCCTTTTTAAAATCTGCTTAAAGTATTTTCTTTGTTGGATACACCCAAAGCTAACTTTAAGCAATGGGTTCTTGGCTTGTTTTTGTTTTGTTTTGTTTTGTTTTTTGATAGTTTTTCAGAAATTTATTACCATAGAAAGATGTTGAATCTTCTATCCCATCAGCGTCCATTGAAGTGCCTACAACAAAAACCACTTTTACCCACTATTTTGGATTTCAATTTAAATGACACTTGTTGTTAGGGTGGAAAGTGTAATAGGCGCTCATGGTGCGGGTGGAGAAAGATTTCTCACACAGAGATTAAGATATATAAGTAAAATTTATTTTATCCTTTAGAAGGACAAGGAGAATGAGAGAGAGAGACAGACAGACAGAGAGAGAAAGATGGGGGCAAGAGAGCAGAGAGATGGCGTGGCATCCCACAGAAAGAGAAGGGAGATGCCAGCAGCAAGGCCAAGTAGCTCACTGATTTTAAGGGGGTTGAAGAGAAGAAAAAAAATAGTGATGCAATCAGTTGATAACAAAAGTGGTGGCAGTAGGTAGATAACAAAAACTGCAAGGATGTCAAAGTCCAAAAGTTGGTTTCCTGCCTTCCTTGGAGAAGGGATTAATTATTACAGGAGATGTGACTGTCCTGGAGATAGGGTTGAGGCTTGGAGCTGGTTCTCTTGCTGTTTACTCAGGAACTCTGTAAAAGCACATTGTCAAAAAAAAAAAAAATTGTGAAAGAGACATTTACATCTCTCTTCCATCCATTCAGCTTTCTTCAGAAGTTGTGCAAAGCAGAACTCCTGCAGGGTACCTGTTAGTTAGACAACTCATAGAATTGAGCTTTAACCGTTACTGGGGAAATTGTAGGATTAGGTATTTTCCTAGGTGGGATTAGGTGTTTTCCTGTTGTTTTTGCAAGGCTGTCCCTTTCACTTGTTTTAAAATGGCTTTTGTTTGGGAGAATTTCGTCCTTGACATAAGGCATTTACACTTCCTAGGTGTAATTTTAAATGTTTTCATTTAGTCTTCGAAAAACTTTTCCAAATGTCTGCTAGAAGAGATATGCCTCATTTTCCATGTGTTTTATTACACTCATCTTTTTGACCATACAGAACCTGATGGGCTTCTTATTTGTGAAGTATACGCAATATTTATATGTCTTGAGTGCATTCCCTTTTTCTCTGTTAAGCCCAGGAATCTCAATTTCAGGATAAGTTACCAATTTAGTCATGATTCATTTTATTCATTTTTAAAGCTATATCGTAATGCTGTGGTCCCCAACCCTGGGGCTGTGGACCATAGTGGTCTGCAGCCTGTTAGGGAGCAGGCTACAGAGCTCTGCCACCCTTCCTGTACCCTTGTCTGTGGAAAAATTGTCTTCTGTGAAACCGGTCCCTGGTGCCAAAAAGGTTGAGGACCACTGTTTATTCTGCCAGCATTGTTGCAACAGCAAAGAAAATACTAAAATTATTTTGAAGTTGTTTTTCTTAAATTACACAGAAACTACTTAAAGGATGTAAATTCTCATATTAGAATACATCCTTATTGAATGTTTTGAGGTCTCAGATCTATAAAATTACCAATAGGAAACATAAAACATATCATTTATTATAGAAACATTCCTTTCATAAACACTGGGCATAAATAGAAAATAACAAAGCATATTTCAAAATGTACAATGGTAAACATATAAAATACCTGTAAGTAAGTTAATTTTTTTTGTATTACTATATATTCAGAGATTATTTTACTGTTGTCTTTGTTTTTGTGTGAAATCGATATCTCAAAAGCCAAATTATCCATGTTTGCTAGTTAATGATTGTTGGGAAAGGCTCTTAGCTTAGTGAAGAGCACAGGTAGGTGCTCTAGTCAGATTGTTATGTTCAGATCCCAGTGCCACCACTTACAAGTTCTGTGTCCTTGAAAAAGTTACTTAGTCCTCTGTGCCTTAGTTTCTTCATCTGTAAAACCCTTCAGCATTGTTGTTACAATTAAATAAATTAACATCTGTGAAGGACTTACTTAGAATAGTATAAGAGTTACTTCTATTATTATTTTCTTTTTCATTTAAAGGACCTGCACGAGAAAACATTGCTCAGAATGGTTAATGCTGATCTGTGATAATATTTTTCACCCCCTATTCACATGACTCGGATATGTGTTAGTGGAGAAAAATTTTGTGAAGTTACATCTTCCCTTGTAAATTTACATTTCTAATAAGTTAGAAATAAAAACTTTGTTTTCTTTTTGTGAATAGTATCGATACCTAACCTAATTTTGTTCAAGTATCTATGCAGATTGTTTGAGAAATTATTGAGCAGCTATTCTGTGCCTTTTAGATATGTATTTTTTAAAAGGATATGATATAATTCCTGCCTTCTAAAAGTTCGCTTAATGAAAAAACAAGACCCACAAACAATTTGAGTAATGTGATTATGTATGAAAACTGTAACAAAATACTAAAATGAATATTTTCAATAAACTTCATGGACAGAAAGAAACATAGATGAGTGCTGGAAAATATTAAGGAAGGTTTCAGGAAGGAGGACAACTTTTTTTGAACAGTTTGGGGAGGAGGATATATGGTATTTCAGGAAGGAAAGTATATACTCTTAACTCTTCCCGTTTCTAATTTCTGATTATTTTAGGCCTTCTTTTTCCTTTCATAAACCCATACACACACATCCATACTTTCTTTCATTAGCCCTTTTCATTCACAGTTTATCAAAATGGTTAAGAAACACTGAATTTGGGTTTAACTCCTAACTCTGCCACACATCTGTGACTTCATTTACCTTAATTTGTTTGTTATATTTCATCCATAATGTGAGCATAGCAGAAACTATTGAAGTTATACAGGAAAAGTGCTTGGCAAAGTACCTGGCATTTAGTAAATGCTTCGTATTTAATTAAATATATATATTTAAATGGGGACTACAGCTCTTGGTTAGTTTTCTTCTTTTTTCCAATTTTCTGTCTTTACGTATCATTCTGCATTGACTTCTCCATATAGAGCAAGGACGTCAGGGGGACCTTTGTGGTCAGTCAGCCTTAAAAAGGAAGAATGTGGCAATCTTGATCTTTCAAAGATATCTGAGACAGAGACATAGATTTTTGCATACTATTTCCATTTTGAGCACAGGACTATCAAAATCTTTTGATGTCTTTTGTAGTAGACAAGCCAATGTTATTGTACCTTGACTATTAGATCCCAGTTGAATACACTCCTAAGGAAAACACACTCAAGTGCGGCTGGGTAAAATGTAGCACACAGTTTCTTTAACACTTTGCTTGGCAACCATTTTCTGAATTTGAGAAAATTAATTCTTATTGTTTTGTTTGTGTTGTGTGTGGTGCTGGTGGTGGGAATCAGATTTCATGACTGTAGAGGTCTTCAGTTCTTACTTACAACACAAATGGAAGAGCTGTATAAATTCCAGAAGCTAGTAAGAGAAGCTGTAAAAAATCTGGAGGGACCTCCATCTCGTAATGTTATTGAATCTGCAACAATCTGCCATCTCCGACCAACTCGACTTCCTCTCAACTGGTAGGTTGCAGAAGAATTTATACAGTGAAATGGTACCATTCCATTAGGCTAGATTTCTTCTGGAAGAGGAAACAATGGCTCATATAATAAAACATTTTTCATTTTAATTCGGACAGAAATAGAGATATATTATTAATCTAATTTAAAAAAAAAAAAAAACTCAAGGACCAGGCACTGAAAACCATGTAATTTTTTTTTCTAAAATGGCATATCTGGTATAAATGAAAAATAAAGTACGAAATACTAAGCTTCTCTTAGCAGTTACCTGAGTGCTGGTTATGTTTGTGACTATTTTTCTGATACTCTTTTTTTTCAGCTGTGTCTTTTGTAAAGCTGATGAATTATTCACAGAGTATGAATCAAAGCTATTTTCTAACACGTAAGTTCTCTATTTGATTATTACCCATCAAGAAAATGAAACATTTTGCAAGATTTAGTTTTTGATTATAAGACCGTATTTCCTTCACAAGTGACCTGTCTTATATTTTTTGCTTTCGTTAAATCAAGTAAGTAAACCCTTGGCATTTGATCATTTAACATGCTCAGTTTTACCTATGCAGAAGTTACTGGCTAAATGTTCATGTCATGGTAATGTGTAATTAATTGAGGAGCAATGTAGGAGAGTGGTAAGATCCCAGGCTCTAGTCTGACCAATTTGAACTCAAATCCCTGTTCACTGTTCTGTGCAAATTACTTCTCTAAGCCTCAGTGTCCTCATTCGTGAAATGAAGGTAATAACATCTCTTCATTGAAGTTTTGTGAATATCAAATAAGAAAATGCACATAATTGTTTAGCATAGTGCTTGATACATAGTGAGTATCCTATCATATGTTGTGTCTCATTCTTAATACCCTTTATCCATACAAAGTCTTCATCTTATGTTGGGGATTAAGCTACCTGATGAGTACATATAACTATATTAGGAGCAAAATTATCTCTATTTTACGAACTTGGAAATTGAGAAAAGGTTCTAAGTCTGATTGCCTTGAAAAGAAGGATTCATAGTGTACTTTTAGATCATACTATGCTTTTTTTTCTTTTGCATGGTCATTTGTTGTAATTTATGTTTTAATTCTCAGGGTGAAAGTTATAGTTTGGAATTTATAGACTTTTTTGATTATGCCATATTGCTCTTAGGAAACACTGGACAAATTTATGACACTTCAAGTATTTTCAGAATTGCTATGGTTTTTCCAAAGACTTGCAAGCATAATCTTATAGATATCACAATGAAAGTTATTGAAAAGTTATTGCCCTTGCTTCTGTATTTCTTCTGCCAATATCACTCATTTACAAGTGCTTCTTACCCACTGATAGTAGTTACTATTGTTTTGTTCTGGTATGTTTTCAGAGTCAAAGGCCAGACTGCCATATTTGAGGAAATGATAGAAGATGAAGAAGGCCTGGTAGATGATAGAGCACCTACCACCACCCGGGGTCTGTGGGCAATAAGTGAAACAGAACGATCTATGAAAGCAATACTGTCATTTGCAAAATCACATAGATTTGCTGTTGAGTTCATTGATGAAGGAAGTACTTCAATGGATCTCTTTGAAGCATGGAAGAAGGAATATAAGGTATAGAATTTTAAAACTTCCTTCCCATATTAAAAATTTTCCTTTTTTACATAATTTTAATTGCTTTTACTTTTCTCTCCAGCTTTTTTAAATCTGCTCTGGAGATTAAGGTGTCATTATTTTTCTTTCCCTAAAATGTAACTATTGTAATAAGAAATTTCTAATACAATAATACTCAACATATAAGGACATTCTATTTATTAAATTACTAAAAGAAAATCATTATTGAACTGAAATTTATATGAAGCCTTTTGTTTAGCTGTGAAAATGTTTCATTCTATTTTTAGCTTGATTTTATGCTGCTATTCTTTGAAATTAGAGTTATATTTTTATTTTTGTTGTGCTTTTGCTCTGTGGTAAACTGCCAAATATCAACAATCCTAAACATTGGGAAACATAGTAAATGCTTCTCAACCTACAAGAAATTGGAAACCATTCCAATGAGTAAAGCACAAAGTGGCCTTTCATATTTATATTTTCATGATTTCATCATATTATAACTCTGTACTAGAGATGAGATTCCAGAATTCATTAACTTAGAATTATTCTTTATATTTGGATTTGTTATTCATTATCCTACTTTGCAGGTGAGATGGGTAGGGAAAGGAAAGAAGTGTATCATTTATTTATAATGTCATAATCCTATTCAATATATATATATTTTTAAGTTCTTCTTAAGGTTTGGGGTATACTTTTATAAAGTCAAAATCATTGGTTCAGAATAATAATTTTTTTCCTCACATGTTACTATTGTAAATACAGAGCACATTAATGCTGTTTATTATAGCCAGGCATGGAAGAAGACAGTATCATATACAATGTCCAGTTGCCCTGTATTCTTCCTTTGGGCTCCGTTTGGTTTCATGCTCTTTGTCCAGAGGAGTGCTTATTGTGCACTTCTCCCAGGTTTGTGTGCATTTTTTTTCTGTATAATTTTGCAGACTTTTTCCCAGAAAAGCAAATGAATGAGCTACTGCTATGTGTATCAACCAGGATGTACCTCAAAATATAAAGTTAGTAAAGAATGCATGTCAGAAAATTTCTGCTAATTAATACAGCAGAAATTATAATAATGCTAATTATACATTTCTATAAATTTACAAAATATATATAACCAGATTATTAAGGATACATACATATAGTATAACTCCAAGGAAAAGTCTGTAAGGATAAATACAATTCAGAATAGTAGTTTACCCCATTGTTGGGCCTTTCCTCACGTATTCCTTAAAGGAGGAATATATGAGAAAAGTCTGATACAATTGAGAAGGGACACAACAGAGGCTTTCCTGAGAATTTTTTCTTAAACTGGATGATGAATACTCAGTTGCATTCTTGTTGCCATATATATTATTTTGAATATGTGAAATACATTACAATAAAAACACTTAAAAAAAAATAAAGCTGACAAAAGATTCCATCAGCCCAATATTGAACTGTAAAGATCTTTGGTTCCACCAAGGAATCTTTGGGTATTCTGTTCCTGAGAATCTAAAAAGGCAGTATCCTGTGGAGACTTTTTAGTCTCACTTCCTCATTCTAAATTGGGCCAAAGAATTATTGCTTGTACTTCAGACGCTTAATGAAAAAATGTGTATGTCTAAAACCTCATGAAGGCTTTTGCTCAAGGCACATCTTGGTGGTTTTAACCAATTTTAATTATATGCTTTACCACTGTCTTTGTCTTTTCTGTTCTTTCAGTTACTTCATGAATATTGGATGGCTCTGAGGAATCGTGTATCTGCTGTTGATGAACTTGCAATGGCTACAGAACGACTAAGAGTACGTGATCCTAGGGAGCCAAAACCCAGTCCACCCGTTCTTCATATCATAGAACCACATGAGGTAATTTGCAAGTAAATCACAGAAAAACTCACAGCAAATAGATGTAACAAAAATGCAAGACCTGTTGAAAAAGTAGAGTCAGAACAGTGATCTCTTCTATAAGTATGTGTTTAATCTCCATTCTTAATTTGAGCCATTGTTTTTATAGGTCTAAATAGGTCAAAGATGAGAAATTTCGTATCTATTCTATGTTTAGCATTAACTATTTTGGTGCATTTTGTTTGTTTCTGTACAGATTACACGGTCATCTATTTTTTGAACACCTACGTGCTATTAATAAAACCTATAGGTATTTTCAGTTACTTTTTAGACATATTTCCTATTACCTCAGTTTTATCAGAGCTAGGAAAATCTTCCTTTAGAACAACTAAAAGTTTTTCTCTTTCAGTGTTTGCTTTTGCTAATGATGAACAGATATCAACAATTTCCAATGAATTCTCCTTTGTATCTGAGGATTAAAACATTAACTCTATCAGCCTTTATTTCTACATTAAAAATATTCCCTTTATAATCCATTTTTATCCTTTGTGTGTGTTTAGTGTTTTAAATCTGTTTCTTACTTTAAGGCTTGGAAACTCATTTAGAAAAAAATTGAAATATTCATTATATACTATTAATATCTCACATATGAATTCTGAGTAAGTTTTTCTGAGAGAACAAATTCCTCTTGTTTGAGTGCTCCCTTTCTGTTTGCTGTATTCTGGAGGAAGGAAGGGCAGTAAGATTCTTCACTGGATTTCATAAAACTACTCAGGCCAAAGCATTACATCATGTAATTTTTCTTCATCCTGTGCATATATTACTGGAAAATGGTACATAAATAGAATTGGGGTTGATTTTTATCTGACCTCAGGTATATAGGAATGCTTTCTATTTAACAGAACTTTAGATTGAATTTTGCCTTCTATAAAGTGAAAAAAAAAATCCTTCTGAAATATCTAGTATTCATTTTACAAATTTGAATTTTAAAATATAAATAGGTTTTCTTTTTTTTTCAGGTTTTTTATTATTTCAGAATATTATGGGGGTACAAATGTTTTGGTTACATGGATTGCTTTTGTATTGCTTGAGACAAAGTTACACGTGTGCCTATCTCCCAGATAGTGTACACTGTACCCGTTAGGTATGATTTCACCCATCCCCGTGCTCTCCCCTCCCATAAATAGGTTTTCTTAATATAAGATACATATATATTATTGAAGAATTGTTGAGAGAGAATAAAGACGTTTTTGTTTTTGTTTTTTGTTTCTTTTTTAGGTAGAACAAAATCGTGTAAAACTACTAAATGATAAAGCCGTTGCTAC
The DNA here is from genome assembly GCA_963574885.1 of Lepilemur ruficaudatus. Taxonomy (NCBI): domain Eukaryota; kingdom Metazoa; phylum Chordata; class Mammalia; order Primates; family Lepilemuridae; genus Lepilemur; species Lepilemur ruficaudatus. Next base: position 25,434 of record CAUYRT010041749.1, read on the forward strand.
ATCACAGCTTCAGAAAAAACTTGGGCAGCTTCTTTACCTAACTAATTTAGAAAAGGTATTGTTTTCAAGGGATTCTCCTTTTTCCCATGCTGTATTATCATAAACCACTTTATTAGTCACTCCTTCCATTTAATCTATTAGGCCCATAACTAATGGTACAGGTTTTTTTTTTTTTAAATCTTGTATTTGTTTGCGTTAATTATGAATCTGAACACTGTCTCTACAATAGTTACACAGAACCCAAAAGAATATTATATCCATAGAAGTTATAAGTTACACAGATGGTGTAAAAAGCATGTACTCTATAGTAAAAAACAACGTAAACCAACTGTAGTTCAAATTCCTGAATAGTAGAATTATCCCAATATACCTCTTGGTGAAAATTTGCGTTTTATAATATATACACATGCATCCATTCATACATATATGGATATTTTTTAATTTGTTATTTAAAATTGTGAAATGTGTTTGGAAAGCTACTAAATCAGAGGACATAGTAATGAAGGTGAACTTCAGTTATTTAATGTAATTCACAACACATTTTCTGCGTTGTGATCAAAGTGTTATATTGGACATTGAGTTGATGGGTCATTAATAAATATAATTCCATTTTATTGCAAGAATTCATAGTCTGCCATTTGGCAGAACATCTTTTTGGAACAAGATATAGTAATAGATATTTAGATAGGGTAAATGAAGACAAGCCATAGACTAGAGTTGGTTCTGAAAACCAGTGTAACATATTTAAGTGAATCAATAACTTCCAGTAATGACAAAATGAAAACTTGGACATTCATTATAGGTAAAATAGCATGTGGTTAAGATGACAGACTTTGGATCTAGATAGCCCAATTTTGAATGAAGACTCCACTGTTTTCTAAATATGTGACTTTATCCAAGTTATTCACCTTTCTTTGCTCCATGTGTAAAATGAGAATAATATCAACACTATGTTATAAGGCGTTCTTGAGAATTATATGAATTAATATATATAAAGTGCTAGAATAGTTCCTACTTTATTAAGCACTTTCTAGGTGTGTGAAGCTATTGATATTATTGACATCATTATTACTATTTATTACTATGATTACCAATACTGTTATTCTGAAAAGGAAAAAGAAGGAAAAAAACATTGAAAAGTCAGTCTTATGCAAAATGCTAGCATGAAGAAAATAACATTTGGGGGAAAAAGTCCCAACATTCCTGGACTTCAGTTTTTAAAATGTAAGATTTCTATACTCTAAATATGATAGTCAAAATGAAGAGACAGTTCATCATCTATTAGCTGTAAATCATCTATATGGTGAATTATTTTTAAAAAATTAAAATTCCAACAATATAAATAATCTAGGAAAATCCAATTTGGCTAATAATATAAGAAAAAGCATTTTAATTTTAAATGAAGGAAAATCAAATTACACAGGTACCATTTTCTCTTGACAAGTAGGCAAAGATTTTTTAAATAACTCTACCCAGTGATGAAAGGGCAGTGAATGAATACATTTTATGCATTACCAGTGGGAGTATAAATTGATACAAGCTTTCCTAAAAGCATTTTAACAATATGTGTCAACAATTTTATGCAGATTGAGTATCTCAAATCCAAAATCCAAAATCCTGCAATGAGTATTTCCTTTGAGCATCACATAAGTACTTAGAAAGTTTTGGGTTTTGAAACATTTCACATTTCAGATTTTCAGATTTGGGATGCTCAGCCTGTATGTGAAAGAAAGGAAAGATGGACAGCATAGATAAAATGAATTGGCATCTATACAGTAGAATCAAATGGACATTTTAGAACTACAAAAGTACCGTTATCAGTATTCAAAAATTCATGGAGACCAGACATAGAAAAAGACAGAATTAGTGACTTCAAGCACAGAGCAGTAAAAAATATCCAATTTAAAGAAGCATAGAAGGAAAAATAAAGTAAAAAAGATTTGAGACACAATTGTATGATCTAGCATACCTGTAATTGAAGTTCAAGAGGAAAAGAGAATGGGACAGGAGTAACTTGAAGAGATAATGGCTGAGAATTTTCTAAAATTTTGAAAACAATGTGACACTGTCTATAGATTAGAAAAGTTCTGAGAACCCTGAGGAAAATAAATAAGCAAAAAACAAAAATAACACCTAGATACATCAAAACCAAAAATGATGGGAAAAAAATCTAGAGTTGAGAGAAAAAAAACAATATTTACAAAGAAGTACCAATAAATCTGGTGGCTACATAGAGATATTTTTCTTTCAGCCTTTAAAGATGTTCTACTGTTACTTGGTTTCCATGGCTTCTCTGTGTAACCAGGTTAACATTGGAAAAACATCTTCAAAATGCTGAAAGAAAAAAATACTACCAACCTAGAATTCTAAATCTAGAGAAAATATCCTTTTTAAAAAAAATGAATTAAAGGTATTTTCAGATAAAAACTGAAGGCATTAATCCCCAATAGACTCACATCACAACAAATATTAAAGGAAGTTCTTTGAACTCAAGAAAAATTATCCCACATTGAAGGATGGAACTACAAGAAGAAATGAAGAGCAAGAGAAAGCTTAAATATGTAGATAAATATAAAAGAATATTGACTATTTAAAGCAACAATACTATTGTATGGGTTATATACAACATATACAGAACTAAAATACATGATAGCACAAAGGAAGGAAGTAAACAGAGGTAAACTATAAGATTCTTTCATACTTCAGAGAAATGGATCAAAAAAGTCCATAAGGATATTGAACATTTGAACACTGGGGACAAAAATGACCTAATTGACACTGACCACTGTACTGAACCCCTGCAGAATACATCTTTTTTAGGCACACATGGAACATTTACCCTATGATAGGCCTTATCGTAAGTCAAAAAGCAACTCTTAAATTTTCTTAAATTTAAAAGTACACAAGGGTATATTTCCCAACTAAAGAGGAATTAAACTAGAAATCAGTAATGGAAAGATGACTAGATAAATCCTCAAGTGTTTGGAAATTGACAGCATTCTTCTAAATAACCCATGGGTCAAAGAAAAAGTCACAGTCGAACTTAGAAAATATTCTGAACTGAAAGAAAGAGTATGTGACAATCCAGCTAAGGCATACTTAGAGGGAAATTTGTAACTTTTCATCAGGGATCTGCAAACTGCCATGTATGAGAGAAATTCAGCCTACCACCTTTTCTTGTAAGTAAAGTTTTATTGGAATACAGTCACAACCACTCATTTACATATTGTCTGTGACTACATTCACACTACAATGCAGAGTTGAGTAGTTACAGCACAGACCATATGCCCACAAAGCCTAAAATATTTATAATCTAGCCCTTTATAGAAAAAGTGTCAACTCTTTAGATATTAAGAAAAGAAGAGTGATGGTGAATTATGGTAGATTGTTTGCAAAGTGCTGCAATAATGCCCCTCTTCCATATATATGTGCCTCTAAGCAATCCCCTCCCATACTGACTCTGGACTTGGTCAGATAACTTGCTTTTGACCTTCGGCTACAAGCAAAGACCTGAAAAGTCATGCGCATTGGGTTCTCCCAATCCTGTTACTCTTTGGAACTCTGAGACTATGTGAAGAAGCCTAGCTTACCTTTTGAGAAACAGAGCCTTCACTCAGCTTAGCCCTCCCCACAGACCAGCTAGGATAACAACCACCAGACAGGACCACATGACCATCCGGGGCCATCCAGCCCCAGCCAAGTCAGCCCATCCCAAAATCACCCAGGTGACCTATAGAATTGTGAGAAATGAGTGTGTACTAAATTTTTAGGGGATTTATTATATATTGTCTGAAACAGAAATCAATAATTAACAGAGGAAAAGAGTAATTAAATTGTTTAACTTTTGAAAAGGCCTGCACACATCCATTTTAGTTAATGAAATTGTTTTAAACCTTTGGAGTTCCTGAATCCATGCACAATTTAACATTTTCTTTGTACTGCTTAAATGTGAAAGGATAATTTTTTAAAGATGTTTGGTTAGTGAAACTTCAGAAACTTAGTGATCACTCGTCTAATTTACTTTATATTTTTCTCAGTTTTGAAACCTGTCTACTTGGTGACGTTTTTGAGGCTCTTTCAATGTTTATAATAATTTTAAGGCAATTTTTAAAAGCTATTGTATTTTGATGTAATTTCTAGATGTAGAGAGGTCTCAAAGCAATATTTCTGCTTTCCAGTTATTTGCCTTAATGAGGTTAGAAGAAGAATGCTGAGAAAGCCAATATTAGTAAGGAGTTATGTTATATAAATAAATTCTGCCTGTCACCCTATGATCCCATGCAAAGTAGACATGAAGAATAGCTTTTTCCGTGATTTTTAAGGAGCCTTTGTTTCAATTATAAATTTATATTTTTAAGTAATTCATTTTTTTTGTTGTTGTTGAGACAGGATCTTGCTCTGTCACCTGGGCTAAAGTGCAGTGACATCATCATAGCTCACTGCAACCTCAAACTCCTGGGCTCAAGTGATCTTCCTGCCTCAGCCTCCCAAGTAGCTGGGGCTACAGGTGCGCACCACCACGCCTGGCTAATTTTTCTGTTTTTTTATAGAGACGGGGTCTTGCTCTTGCTTAGGCTGGTCTCGAACTCTTGGCTTCAAGCAGTCCTCCCTCCTCAGCCTCCCAAAGTGCTAGGATTACAGGCGTGAGCCACCATGCCTGGCCATAGTCCATATTTTTAACAAAATATAGCCTGAAAATAAAATTTTGAAAATTTGTCTGCTTTTGGTTTTGCCTTCGATTATATAATCACAAATACACCAATATGATAATTTAAGTTATAGGTTGAGTCTCCCTTATGTGAAATGCTTGGATCTAGAAGTGTATCAGAGTGTGGATTTCTTTCCCATTTTGGAATATTTGCATTATACTGATTGATCATTCTAATCTGAAAATCAAAATCTGAAGTGCTCCAGTGAATATTTCCTTTGAGCATCATGTTGGCGCTCAATAATTTTTAGATTTTGGACCATTTCAGATTTCAGATTTTTGGATTAAGCGTGCTCAACCTGTGTAATAAAAATTGTTTTCATTTTTTGCTCACTCCTTGAATAAATATTTTTTGTAAGTCCCAGGAATAGTAATATTAGGTAATATATAAATTATTAGGTCATCTCAATGATTAGATTATTTAAATTTTGATTGCCAGCATTTACTTCTATAAATGTGTTACGAAACATGTGTCAGATTTTCAATGTAAAAATGTAACTAATATGTTTTTGAATTCTTCTTTTTTGGATAGTCTCAGGACAAAACGTCGGGAGGTATTAATCCAGAACCTTGTCCAATCTGTGCTCGACAGCTGGGAAAACAGGTGAAATTATAATAAACATTACATGCACTTATAAAATACCTTACAGTTTTCAAAGATTCCTACACGCAATGTGTTTCTTTGTTTCTCTTTTTCTCACAGACTGTTTATATGAAAGGCAAGTAGTACTTTCATCTTAAAGGTAGTGTCAGAGGTTAGGTGAGAAGCTTTGGGTTACATATGTTTGAGCAATAATTCCTAAATGATAAGTGAAAAAATATTTCTAAAATGAGCTCATCTTTTTCATTAAAGATGCATAGATCTGAACATTGTTTCTAATCACAAGATTGTGTCCAAGTGATTTGATTTTGTTGGATTAACAGTTATTCAGTAATTGTACAGAAATATAGTACAACTCGCGTAGATTTACTTAAGAAAGTCTTACACAGGTATAGTAACATAGCAGTATTAATACCTCATAATACTAGGCTTTAGAGTACAAATATTTAATAACATCACTCCTAGGGGAATTTAGATGTAATTTTTAGAAGACTGTTATATTAAGTATGTTTCTTTGTGAAAATATATATATATATATATATATATCTGTAAACATAATGGCACCATATTAGTTCTCCTTTAAGAGATTCATATTTTTATCCTACCAACTATGATTTATGAAACTATAAATTCTTTCTCTGATAAATCAATATCTACATTATTAGAATATTTATTGCTTTTCAAAATTTGAAAGATAAGGCTATTACTGTTAAGTGAAATTATTATTGGCTATTATTTTCTATGGAACTGAATGGAGAAGTAAATAAATGTATGAGTTCCATATTCTGACTAGTAATAATCAGGAAAAAAGTACCTTTTAGGTTTCCAAGATTTATTGAGAAGGTGAGATCTCAAGGACACTTTATTTGGTAATAAATATTAGAAGAATAAATATTACATTGGAAACTGAGCAGAAAAATAGTAGTGTGCAGATGCCAGTGATTTCTGACAAAAAGTCAGTAATAAAAATGTTTAATAAAAGCTGTGATAAAAATGGAAGAAATCATGACAGAGTAGTGCCTTTTTTGCTTTATTTTTGATGAGATTATTCGTGCAACTGGATTGTCTCAAAAATTTTTTTTTTCATTTTGTCTTAAACATTTTCAGTTTTTAAAGTTTTTTCGTGTACATTATTTTATTTAATTTTAGCATAACCTAGGTCTTCTACAGTTAGAAGAACATATTAGATTACAAAAATAGTAACAAACTATGCTTTTCAAACTCTGTTCATACAATCTGTAGGAACTCCTTTCAGCTCTCCAGTTCTCCAGATTCTAATTTATGTCTATTAAATTAGAATCTATCAGAGATATCGCATATGTACTGGCTGATGCCCCTGGAGGCCTTGTCATTTGTCTTTTCTTCTGTTTAGGCCACTCAGTCAACTTTCTGTCACTCCTAATGCTCAGTTGCCAGGTACCTTTTTGGTTTCTTCTCTGTTGCAGATGTAGGTGGGCCCGTCTTGCTGTTCAACTTGTCTATCCTGAGCTCCCATGAGTCATAAAAGTCCTCTCCAGTGGAGAGAGTACCTTCTTCCCAGTGGCACGAGAGGTACATAGAGTACAGGATAGTGCTGTTGTGTGTCATACAAAAATACTGGTTAAACAGCTCTTTAGTTTTTTCACATTCTCAACTCCTGAGGACTCTGGCACAATTCCTTGAGAGCAGAGGTCCACCTAGAGAATAATGTGACTAGTATTAGCCAATAAAACCCCAAATAATTGTTTTTAAAGCTTATATACCTCAATTTTCTTTTCCCTGAGTGTGAGTTCTTTTCCAAAGAGCTGCTTAGTTCGTTCTGCAAAGAACCTCAGGTGAGCCCAGCCATACACTTTCTTTCCATATAGATCCATACATGTCTAACTCATTAAAAAAAAAAAAAAAAAAACCTTAGGATTTAGGATCTTTATCACTCAAGACACCACTCAGTTTTTGTTGTTGTTTTTACCGGGTAAAAAAGGTTAAATAACTTTTACAAGATGTCATAACATTTAGAACTGATACCTAAACTAAATCTAATGCTTTTCTTTACCTCTCATTGCGAAAGAGGGAAAAGTTTCTATGGTGTGCTACCAAGATTCATAGAGGCTTATTTTACTTTCCCTTAAATAGAACAAGGGGTTTCGTAAAACTATCTTTTTGTTTATTTGTGTTTTTTAAAATATATCCAGAACCACTTTAAAAATAAATCTGAGATACTAGGCCATCTCATTTTCTGTATAGTGCTTTAATGTGTGAAAATATAAATCTGTTTAATAAATTAAGTAGAATTTATTTAATATGACATTATGTTCAAATTAATGTTGTCTCAGTCCCTCTATTATATCTGCTGTTAAAGTACTGAAGGAATAATTTGCATTTTTCCTAAATACTGAAATAAGAACGCCAACTTCTTACAAAATGATGATGACTGGCAGGTGTGCTCACTATTAGGAAGACTGTGAAAGTTTACTTTGGACTACAAAATATTTAATTTCAAAGCACAACTTGGCTTTTATGACTTAAAGAATATTAATGTTATGAGATACTTAGGAAGTGAAACTGTGACCCCCTGCTTCTCCTTTTAATATATTTCTAGATTGGAAAGCATCTTTCATATCATCTCACTAAGGTTTATTCTTCTTTGTGTTTTCTTTTTAGTGGGCAGTATTGACCTGTGGGCACTGTTTCTGTAATGAATGCATTTCTATAATTATTGAACAATACAGCGTGGGGTCTCACAGAAGCTCCATTAAGTGTGCCATCTGTCGCCAGACCACATCTCACAAAGAGATCTCATATGTCTTCACCTCAGAGAAAGCAAGCCAGGAAGAAGACATTCCTGTGAAGGTAAAGTAGGTCAAGAACATGTAGGTACATAATTAGAGCAATATAATAGGAATCAATATCTGGCAAATGAGATCATTAAAATTGGAACAAAGTTGGCACAGTGAATATGTAGAAACTACTATTGTCCATAGAGATAGTGCCTGAAAACTTCACGTTTATTATATACTTCTTCATTGTGGGAGAAACATAAGAACACGGTTAGCAATAGTCATGCCCACTATGGCAAAAAGATAACATCTTAATAATCCAGTTCCCTATCATCTTGCATAATATTTATATCCACCACAAATAGATAGAGCTCTGATTAAGTTACGGATTTGTTTAAGGAAAGCCATTCTTTTACTCAACCCTGGATATCAGGAAAAGAGGATATGCCCAGCCAAAGTGGAGGAATTAGATTGGTTAGTGAAGACTATCACAAGAAAGAGATAATGCAGTTTTAAATGGCATGGACTGATGATTCAAGGTACAGCCAAAATTTGGCTTTATTTTTCTAATTTTTCCCATGATTTATTCACAATCTTAACATTTATATAATTTGAGATACAAACGGGATTGGATTTTCAGCCTAAATGATATTTATTTAGTGAAAACTTTTTGCTAGACATATTTTTGCTACACATCAGTATATAAATGTAGTGACAAATGTGGACCTCAAGGAATATTTTAGAGAATGGCGGGGTTGACTCTTAAGAAGAAGTAGAATCTTCTTCACTAATTCCTTCTCCTGGATCCTTGATAACTCTCTTCTCATTTATTTTTAAGGAATGCGTTTTGTGAATAAAATCAATAAGTTGAAATTTACTTGTAGGTGTTAGGCATTTTGTAGGGCACTCTCTTCCCAAGAAAACTATAGTTGAATTAAAGAATTTTTAATTGCTATTTTTCCCACTGTTATTTGAGTAAAACCTGAAAATATCAATCATACTGCTCTCTAGTGGATTGGGATAAACAGAATCCCAAAGTTGGGATGAGCATTCACTCCACACATACGTATTGGACACAAGTGTGTGCCAGGCAGTGTGCTAGGCCTTAGAGATGCAACGTTCGCTCATGAATAAAACAGATGTGGTTGCTGTCCTCATGGAGTTTGGCAGTGCAGGGTGGGGAAGAAGCTTGAGTTGGGGCAGGAAGTGTAGACATTAACAAATAACTAACGTGTAATAATTGTGATAAGGACCACAAAAGAAAATCAAACCTGGTTTATCTAAGGGAACGACAACTAAGCAAGGTATGTAGAGGATGAATGTATTAGCCAACATGGGGAGAGAGTAGGAGTGATCTTGTGGGAGATGGCTCCCAGGAAGAAGAAAACACAATAAGACTGTTAAGTAGTAAGGCCTGAAACAAGGACTCAAATGGAACTGAGTGGCTGCAGTATAGAAAGCGAGAAGGAGAAAGGAATTGAATGAGTCTGGAGACCTAAGGAGGGCCAGATATTGAAGGGCATCTGAAAATTTGAGAATTTTATTTTCATATAAGCAGAAAGCTATTAAATATTATAAGCAGGGACATATCATCATCTGATTTGACTTTGAAAAGATCCCTCTTGCTGCAGTATGGAAAATAGCAGGAATAGAAAAGAATAGAGTAAAAATATTTGGAGAGACCAGTTTAGGAGACTACAACAGTATTAATAGTGGCTTTGATTAGGTTGATGGCAGTGGAGATGGAATGAAGTGAGTATATTCAAGAGATATTTAGAGTAAAGTTGATTAGTAAGATAGAATGTTGGAGGCATTGGTAAAGAAGATTTTAGAGATAATTCCCTGGTTTCTGATCTGAAAAATCAGGTAGATAATGGTATAGTTATTAATACCAATGTAAGGTATTTAGAAGAGGAGTATATTTAGACATAATATATTTGAGGTACCTAAGACATCCAAGTAGAGCTATTTAGAAAAGTGTTGCTATATGGAGATGGAGATATAGAAATCAGAGTCTCTGGCACAAGTGATATTTGAAGCGATGAGACTGAATGAGCTTACCTAAGGAAAGAAGTAGAGACGTTAACTTCAGGTCAAGTCCTATGGAGTTCATAACTTTTTAAAGGTTGAACAAAGTGGGGAGAGGCTGGAAAAAAAAAAGGAATCTGAGAAGGAGCAACTAGAAACATAGGCAAACCAGGAAAGTATGCTGTCAACAAAGGCTGCAGGAAAAGTCTGCTTTAGTAAGGAGGCAATGGTGCTGAAGGTGGATCAATTACAGTATGGACTAATTTGGCTAATGAGGTCATTGATGACTTTGGAAGGAGCTCTTTCAATAGAATTGTAGAGGCAAAACAGATTGGGAGGGATTGAGGAATGAACAGGAAGTACACAGGTAGAGAAAACAAATGCCCAACTATCTCATAAATTTAACTATGAAGTAAAAAATTGAGACCTGTAACCAGAAGATCTGAGTATAAAAAGACTTTGAGTTTTTTTGTTTTGTTTAAGACAAGAGATTCTTGAGCATGTTTAATCTCTAGCACAAAAACCTTGAAGATATAAAGAAGGGATAATCTGTAATACAAGTTTCTTAAAAAGACAGGGAGAGTGTTGATGTATAGAGAGAAAGTGGAAGTCCCACTAAAGTCAAATAACAACTATAAGTTGGGCTATTGAGCAAACAAGCTAAGTGTAGATGTTCTTACCTAATGATGGGAGATCTTAGTCGTTTCAGAGAGGATGGGTATTAAGTACTCCAGATGTGACTGTAGAAGTGGGTGACCCAAGTGAGGTGGAGAGGAAAAGATGCTAGAAGATGAAGCAATGAGACCTAAATGTTGGATAGGTTGTCCAGATGGACAGTATATAGTATCTAGAGTTGAGGTATAGAGTAAGTTAGGCACCAGAGTTCTTCAGTGAATGTAGGGTAGGATTCAGTAGAGTATAGTGTAGAGTTAGGGGATAACTGGGCTTCATGAGGCTCAAAAAATGGAAATTTTTATAAAAGTGAGAAATAATGATCTGAAACCTGCATTTGGGGGCCAAAGCTCAAGTGCAAGGAGTATGAAAGAATAAACATCCTCCATTCCATATGCTCAAAGGATAGCCAGGTTCTATAATAATTAAAGCCAAGAAGTAAAGAGCAGTATTTCCACAAGAGTTGGAACATGTGAGTTTCTTGATCATAAAGTATGAGTTCCATGGGGTTCAGGAGTAGAAAGAAAAAGTGAGAGGGGGAACAAGCAGGAGGAAACTGCAGAGTGGTATGGGAATAACAGAATGGGCATGGATAAGTGATGAGGGGATCATTACCTCAGGATCATCTAGTCCTGTTCCCTACCTGCCCTACCTGTGAATCCCCTGGATAAATTTATACACTCCACCCTCTGTACTGTGGATTCAACCAACTGTGGGTTGAAAATATTTGGAAAAAGAAAAAAATTCCAAAAAGCAAAACTTGAATTTGGGGCATGCTGAGTACTGTGTTGAATCTAGGAGAATTCAACATAGGAGTGATGTATAGGCATTATATTAGGTACTATAAGTAATCTAGAGATGATTTAAAGTATACAGAAGGATATATGTAGGTTATATGCAAATATTATGCCATTTTATGTTACTATAATTGACTAGAGCATCCTGAGATTTTGGTATCCACAGTATCCCCGAAACCAGTCCTTTGTGGATATGGAGGGAGAACTGTATTTTTAAAGCAAATGCCAAAAGAGTTGCTGAATGAAGAGGTGACCTTTAGTGCAGCCCTGAGGCATTTGGTTGTTATACTTTATCCTGCTCACCACGCAAAGAACTGCTCTCCTTCCCAGTCCCTCCTTTCCCTGTTCGTCCCACTCCTATAGTTTCTCTCTCCTTTCCTTTCCATGAAGATAGTCTTTCTTAGCCCTTTCTTCTTTTTCTTCTCTCTTCCTCTGGCCACAGTCATCCCAAGGGCCACAGATGGCATTCATGGCTAAGAAGAGTGGTTCACCCTTAGATGAAATCATTCACCGCAGTACAAGGAACAGCATAAGAAAGGACTGCTGTGTCAGGCTTCCTGCAGGGAGGTTGAGGAAGTGATTACTGTAGCTACCAGTAAACACAGCCTTTCTGAAACTGAGTCATTGAGCCCATCACACCCAAACACCTGTTCATTTTATGGCAGCTTTCCTAGACACCCAGGATAGAGATCAGGACAGTTCCATTTGCTGTCCTGTTGGGCCAGGGATATCAGAGTATAAATACTATTTGTTATACTCTCACTTCTTCCTGGGTGTTAATGAACACATGAATTAATTGAATCATCTTATAAAACATAAGATTCTAGAATTTACTAATGCCAATAATTTTCTTCTTGTGATAGATGGGTGTATACTTGCATTTCCTTTATATTGAACACATGACTGAATATTGTACCTATTTTACAAGCAAGTTTTATAGCTCCTCCACGCCCTCACATTGCTTCATGCCACTTTTACATTTGCTCTTCGCTGCCTTTTCTGTCACCATTTGTGTCTGCCACATCTGCCTTCTGCTCTCTGTCCTCTTTTCTGACTTCTGTCACGTATCTGCCCTACTGCCGACACTTTCTCCTTGAAGCATCTGCTTATTATATTCTCAGACTTTAGCCCACTCTTCTGACTTTCTGAAATTTCTACATTAAAGAGTCATATTACCTATCTTGGACTTGAGGAAGTGATCTTATATAAATAAAGATGGCTCTATGTAAATAATTAAGACATCATTTTCAAATTTTAGAACATTTAGTTCAAACTACTTCTAAACCCAGGGTTTTTTTTTTCTTTTTGTTATTGTTGATTATCAAATGGCTTTAATAAATAATACTGATAAGTAATTTTTTATTTCACTGAAGTTTTTGCATTATCTGAAATGGATATTTGATTGTATTTATGTCAAGAATCTTGGAGATAGCAAACAATATAGTATGATATCATGCATAGTACTTAATCATATAGCTGGTCTACAGATTAAAGATACTTGGAGAACATAAAACTGGTATTAAATAATATTAGACATTTTTTTCAAGTGGCACTTTTTGAAAATAAGAGATTTCACAATGTGAGGAATCCTGTTGTTTGACCATAGAAATAAAATGAATATTGGGATCACAAATGTTCTCTTTGGTGGTTATACTCATTTAAGTTACAGATCATATCTTCCTTAGCAACAGTGTGACAGTATTCCTAAATGACCTTTGGAACCTACTGGGCATCTCACAAAGTAAACAAAATTCCCCTTGCAAGTTCTGACAACTGCCAGGCATTTTGGATGGTGAAGTAGGCCTTTTGGCAGAACATATGTTCCACGTGGCATGTTCCTTGTGTCCTATGTTTGGCAAGGTTTCATACAAAACATTTTTGCTGGTGGAAACCCTGATCCTATAGTGGATAAGATTCTTATAAGAAGTTTCTGTCCAGGAGAAAATATACTACATAGATATAGCCACAGTGATATAGCACCCTTACCATTGAACTTCCCCTATACACATGTATAGTTGCTTCATCTTCTCAAACTTTTGAGTGCCTGCTTTTTAAAATAAAGATTTTTTTTCAGGTCCTACCCACCCTCATAAATTTTGACTCACTGGACCTGGGATGTGGTCCAGGAATCTACATTTTTAACCAGCAGATCTACTGATAGTAGAGATGTGGTCTAGGAATCTACATTTTTAACCAGCACATCTATTGACAGTAGAGATGTCTTAATCAGACTTTTTGTAAAGAAAAAAATATTGGATCTCTACATTCAACTCCCAGAGAAGCCTAGCAATACTATGTGTAGAATTCTGCGATGTATAAAATCCTGTTTTTTCTTTCTTTCTTTTTTTTGTTTTTGTTTTTGTTTTTGTTCAGTTGATTCAAAGGTGACTTGTGACATCTGTCTCAAATTTTTTTTTTTTTAGACAGTCTCACTTTGTCACCCTGGGTAGAGTGCAGTGGCATCATCGTAACTCACTACAACCTCAAATTCCTAAGCTTAAGTGATCCTCCTGCCTCAGCTACCTGAGTAGCTGGGACTACAGATGTGTGCCACCACACTCAGCTAATTTTTTTTCTGTTTTAGTAGAGACGGGGTCTTGCTCTTGCTCAGGCTCGTCTCAAACTCCTGACCTCAAGCTATCTTCCTGCCTTAGGCTCTCTTAGTGCTAGGATTACAGGCGTGAGCCACCATGCCCTGTCTCATACTTTTAACATATAATTAAAATAAACATCTGGGTGGAAATACACTGATTATAAATTCTGGCCGGTTTAAAGTAGGCATAAAATAATTTGGCAAATATAATCCACAATGATTATATTTAAATATATTCATCTAGATAGTCTTCTATAAGATCTAAAATGTTTTATATAACATACATGAATATTAACTGATAAATTTAGAATGCAAGTATATGTTTTTGTTAGAATATGTTGTGACTAAATATAATTGCAAAAAACCCTAAATTTCTATTCACTGGCCAAGTTAACACTTAAAATTCTGAACTGTTAGTCGCCTATTGAAGTTAGCCATAGCTTACAATAAATTGAACCACAATAGAGACTTCTAAGACATAAACTATAAATTATCTTATGAAATTATCTTTATGAAAAACTTAATCTTTGTAGAACATAAACTCCATGAAAATATAGAGTGGACATTGTTGATAATGTAGGGACTTTGTTTTATTCACTATTGTATCCCAAGCATTTAGAACAATGCCTAGCATATAACAGGCTCTCAGTAAGTATTTGGATGGATGGATAGCAATTGAATATTATTTATGTATGATATTCCTAAGAACCTTTGGATCCAAATAAAATTTTTTAACATTTTTGCAATTGCTAACTTATCTCTTTTAAATAACTATGCAATGTAAGGACAGGATAATATTTTTATGGCCTAGTACCCTTGTAAAATTTCCCACAGCCAAGGTAGAATTTCCATTGAGCTTTATTCAAGTAAAATGTGAATGCTTAAAGAATCCAGTACTTAACCCAGGCATATGCTTGAAAAGCATTCCTACTTAGTAGCACCAATCATACAAGCTTCATAACTATACTAAATTGTATCTGTCACTACCAGCATAGATTTTTAGCATGGTGAACAGGTGCAGACAGAAATAAAACAATGTTAACTGATCTTATTCAGCTGAACCTACTATGGACAACACAGGCACAGTGAAGGCATTAGCTCTGTTTTAAAAAGAAAAGTCCAGAATAAAAGTAATGAAAGATAATACCAAAATAGGGAATGACTTCCCCTATACTGAACAATAATAGGAATACTTAATTTATTTGTAAATTATAAACCACTATGGAAACCTGAAGAAAAATCTATCACCTATCACTGAATACAATCCCAGTTGTTCATATTACTGATTAGAAAACATAGTTTTCTTTATAGGGGAGAAGGGGGAAAAGCTAAGTTTTATAAATTTGTCTTCTTTAAAGTGATGTTTTTCAGATGAAATCTAAAAACACTCTAGTCGCAAGACATTCTTATAGTACGTTTAAAAGATTACAAAATTAATTTAAATGATAATTGAAAAATTAAAGTATTGTCTATGCTCTGGTTCATATGTATTCATCCCACCTCTGACAAAGCTGAAACTCATAATCTCTGACAGATTGCATAGAATAGGCATTCATTTAACCCTAGGGCAGTAAAAGCCACTGCAGGTACAATAGCATGTAGCACTGAAATAATAACAGAACTCAGAGGACCAGTTTACTTGTAATAAGCAAAATCCCAACTGTATCATTGAAGTAATAAGCAAAAAGACTCAAAATTACAGGCTATCCATACATTTCCTTAAAACTCTTGCTTGTAAGAAATAAGGGTAGACAAGAAGCTTAGCATTTATTTTTTTAATAAAAATAATTCACAAAAAAGAAAAAAATATTTCAGAATAAAACAGAATGTCACACAATGACAAGTAATGCTCTTCTCCATTCTGTCTTCTTTGCCGCTGTGAACAATTTTTATTTTTGGCTACAGGGACCACACATCTCACTTTCAATAATATACATAAATTTATTTCTTGAAATATTAGCTTTAGACAGTATCTCCTGTCTCCTCATTCTAAAATATGAGGAAATTATTGCATCTACTCTTTAAATCTTCCTTCTCCTCACTACATTCTGTTTTTTGTTATAATATCATTTTTCTATTATAATGTTCATAATATTCACATTTTATACTCTAATTATAGACATGCCTTCCATATCTTGGAAAAAATCAGTAAACGTGTGTACAGTATTGTAATATAAATACTATCCACTACAGAACTAAGCAGAATGATTAAAGTCATGCAAAAAGGAATGCAATCCTAATCCCATGTAATTTAAACTTTGCTTTTTGAGGAAGAATCTTCTAAGCATACCAGTCTAATGGAATTTCTGATTTTTTTTTAGTCTAGCTTCCTTCATTTCTGTGTCAACTTTATATGGTACCATTATGCATATAATCCTCATTCTAAGATTTCTTTTTTAATTTGCTATACTGCTTCAAAAAGTTGTAGCATGTTAAGTATATGAATGGCGATTTTCAGAGTTCTTACACTTCTGAAAATGACTTCATTCTGCCGTCACTTTAGAGTGATAAGTGACTAACCTCTCAATATAAGACTTTACTGGAAGTGTTTCATGTATATTTTTGTGTATGTTACATATATATGGATTATATTTATTAATACTTAAGATATATAAAATCTAAAGATACAGCCTGCCTGTTGACATATAGTAGTCTCTAAAGATGAATGTTCTCTCTTCTGTGTGATAAAAAATAAGACTGAGTACGTTCATCATGTCCACTGTGTTGACTTTTCTCTACGGTTCTTCAGTACTCAGCAGCCATTTTAGTCTTAATTCTGCCAGTGGAACTAAGCATGACTGTGGGAATCCACAGGTACTGCACAAAAAAAAGAGTGATAAAGAGATATGGACAGATTAGCTAAACAGGAAAAAAAAGAAGGGAGCAAAGAAAGAAGAAGGACTGGAATGGTGACAAATGGATATAATGGGCAACAGACTCTTGGTTCAGGGTCATGGATTGCCAAGCCCTGCTTTGAGTTATGTGCCGGTATTCACTTTTATAGTAGAAGTGATTAAAGAAAAAAACAAAGAAACAATTCTAGTCATAGAGCACTATTTTTCTTTTATTTATATAAATCAAGGGCAAGTAGCTGTTTGCTGCTGCAGCAGGGGGATTTCATATCTGTTCTCTTTCCTTCTCTTCTTCCCTAAATAAGGAATCTCAGTAGATAGGAAATGGACATAAAGGAAGTAGAGTGATGCCAACCACAATACATTATTTAGTAGTCACCATGCTGTGCAGTAGATCTCCAGAACTAATTCCTATGTCTTATTGACCCTTTAGCCAATGCCATCCCAGCCCCTGGTAACTACGATTTTACTCTCTGCTTCTATGGGTTCATTTCTTTTTTAGATACCATAAGTAGGTGAGATCATATACTATTTGTCTTTTCTATGCCTGATATGTTTCACCCAGCATAACGTCCTCCAGAGTCATCCATGTTGTCCCAACAACAGGATTCCCTTGTTTTGAAGGTTGAATAATGTTCCACTGTGTATATATACCACATTTTCTTTATTTGTTCATTGGTTGATAGACACTTTAGTTGATTTCATGTCTTGCCTGTTTTGAATAATACTAAAATGAACATGAGAATGCAGATATCTCTTCCACATGCTGATTTCATTCCTTTGAAGATATACCCAGAGGTGGAATTGTAGGATCATGTGATAGTTCTATTTTAAATCTTTTAAGGAGCCTCCTTACTGTTGCCATGATGCCATGATGGCTGTACTAATTTACACTCCCACCAATAATGTACATGGATTCCCCTTTTCTCCACAACCTCACCAATGCTTATCTCCTGTCTTTTTGATAATAGCCATTCTAACAGGTATGAGATGATAGCTCATTGTGGCTTTAATATGCATTTGATTGGTGTTGTTGAGCGTCTTTTCACACACCTGTTACCCATTTGTATGTCTTCTTTTGAGAAAGGTGTATTCAGATCTTTCACCCATTTTTTTAATCAGGTTGTTTTTCTTACTATTGAGTTGAGTTTCTTACATATTTTAGATAATAACTCCTTATCAGATGTATGATTTGCAAGTATTTTCTCCCATTCTGTAGATTGTCTTGTTATTCTTTTTTTTTTTTTTTTTTTGAGACAGAGTCTCACTGTGTTGCCAGGGCTAGAGTGCCATGGCGTCAGCCTAGCTCACAGCAACCTCACACTCCTGGGCTCAAGCAATCCTGCCTCAGCCTCCCGAGTAGCTGGGACTACAAGCATGCGCCACCATGCCCAGCTAATTTTTTTTTTATATGTTTTTTTTTTAGTTGGCCCATTAATTTGTTTCTATTTTTAGTAGAGATGGGGTCTCGCTCTTGCTCAGGCTGGTTTCAAACTCCTGACCTTGAGCAGTCCTCCCACCTCGGCTTCCCAGAGTGCTAGGACTACAGGCATGAGCCACCATGCCTGGCCGTTTATCTCGTTATTCTGATTATTTCTTTTGCCATCCAGAAGCTTTTTACTTTGATGCAATCCTGTTTATCTATTTTTGCCTTTGTTGCCTGTGCTTTTGGGTCATATCTCAGAAAGATCTCTGCCAAGACCAATGTGAAGCTTTTTCTCTTTGTTTTCTTCTAGTAGTTTATAGCTTCAGATCAGATGTTAAGTCTTCAATCCATTTTGAGTTGATTTTTGTATATGGGCTAAGGATCCAATTTCATTTTTCTGCATGTGGATATCCAGTTTTCCCAGCACTATTTATTGAAGAGCTTGTCCTTTATTCATTGTGTGATATTCCTACTTTTGTTGAAGATCAATTGACTGTATATTTGTAGGTTTATTTCTGGGTTTTCCTGTTCCATTGGTCTTTGTATATGTTCTTATGCCAGTGCCGTAGTGTTTTGATTACTATAGCTTTGTAGTATGTTTTGAAATCAGGGAGTGTGATACTTCCAGCTTTTTGCTCACTATTACTTTGGTTATTTGGGGTCTTTTGTGGTTACATATGAATTTTAGGATATTTTTCTGCCTTAGTTGATTTTGTATTGCTATAACAACACGTGAGACTGGGTAATTTATGAAGAAAAGTGGTTTATTTAGCTCACCTTTCTGCAGGCAGGGAATCTCAAGAGCATGTCCCTAGCTTCTGGCAAGAGCTTCTTTGCTGCATCATAACATGGTGGAGAAGATCAAAGGGGAAGCAGACATGTGAAGAGAGAGGAACAAACAGGAAGAAGGGCAACATTACAATATCTGGCTTTCATGGGAACTAATCCATTTCCATGAGAACTAGTCTATTCGCACAAGAAAGAGAATTCATAAGACAACATAATCTAGACATGACCCAGACACCTCCTATTAGGCCCCACCTTACAACACTGCCCATTGGGGATCAAGTTTCAGCATGAGTCTTGGTGGGGACAAACTCAAACTGTAGTACTATTTCTGTAGAAAACATCATTAGAACTTTGATAAGGATGGCATTGGCTTGTAGATTGCTTTGGGTAATATGGACATTTTAAAAATATTAATTCTCCCAGTTCATTGACCCGGGATGTGTTTTCATTGGTGTGTTTTGTCTTCATTTTTTTCGTTAATGTTTCATAGTTTTTCATGTACACATCTCATACTTTCTTGATGAAATTTATTCCTAAGTATTTTTTTATGCTATTATAAATGGAATTTTTTTTCTTGGTATCATTTTCAGATAGTTCATTTTTAGTATATACATAAGCTACTGATTTTTATGTTTCTTTTATATCCTGCAACTTTACTGAATTCATTTATTAGTTCTAACTAGTTCTAATTTTTCGTGAAATCTTTAGGACTTTCTATATATAAGATCATGTCATCTATAAACAATTTAACTTTTTCCTTTACAATTTGGATGCTTTTTATTTCTTTTTCTTGCCAAATTGCTCTAGCTAGGACTTCCAATAGTCCTTGAATGTTGAGTAGAAGTGGCAAGAGTGGGCATTCTTATCTTGTTGCTGATATTAGAGGAAAAGCTTTCAACTTTTCACTGTTAAGTATGGTATTAGTGGTGGGCTTATTATATAGGGCCTTTATTGTGTTGAGGTAATTCTTTCTACACCTAATTTGTTGAAAAATTATCTCTTGAAAGGATGTTGAATTTTGTCAAATACTTTTTTTACATGTATTGAGATACTCATGTGGTTTCTTTTTCCTTCATTCTGTTAATGTGGTGTTTCACATTTATTGATTTCTGTATGTCAAACCATCTGATGTTGCATGCCAGAGATAAATGCCTCTTGATCATGGTGAGTGATCCTTTTAATGTGCTGCGGAATTTGGTTTGCTAGTATTTTATTGAAGACTTTCACATCTCTGTTCATCAGGAATATTTGCCTGTATTCTTTTGTTGCATGACCTGTCTGGCATTGGTATCAGGTAATTGTCATCTTGTAAACTGAATTTGGAAGTATTCTCTCTTCAATTTGTTGGAATAATTTGAGAAGGACTGGTATTAGTTCTTTAAATGTTTGATAGGCTTTAGAAGCGAAGCCATCAGGTCCTGGGATTTTCTTTGCTGGGAGACTTTTTAATACTGATTGAATCTTCTTACTCATTATTGGTCTGTTGAGATTTTCAGTTTTTTCATTATTTACTCTTAGTGGGTTGTATGTTCTAGGAATTTATCTATTATTGATTTTCCAATTTGTTGTCGTATCATTTATATAGCCTCTGTGATCCTTGGTATTTCTGTTTCATTATTATTTCAATTTTTTTCTTTTTCTTTTCCTTTTTTTTTTTTTAGGCTAGTTCAGTGAAGCAGTGAGAGTAGAGAAGGAACAAAAGAATCTGTAACTGGTTGTAATGAGTTATTTGTGAACACCGCTGCACTTGGACCAGCCTACATCCGGTCTTTCTTAGTCTACCTAAAGGGTTGTCGATTGTGTTTATGTTCTCAAATAACCAATTTTTAGTTTCATTTATCTGTTTCTATATTTTTTAAATCTCTGTTTCATTTATTTCTGCTCTGATTTTTATTATTTTCTTCCTTTTAATTTTGGGGATGGTTTGCTTTTCTTTTTCTGTTCCCTTGTGGTGTAAGGTTACTTACTTGGGACCTTTCTTCTTTTATGATGTACATATTTATTGCTGTAAGCTTCCTCCTTAGAACTGCTTTTGCTGTATCCCATTAGTTTTGTTTTTATGTTGTGTTTCCATTTTCATTTCTCTCAAGATATTTTTTAATTTCCCTTTTAATTTCTTCACCCATTGTTCAGGAGCATGTTGCTTAATTTCTGCAAATTTGTGATTTTTCTAAAATTCCATTTGTTATGGATTTCTAGTTTTGTACAACTGTTGGAAAAGATACTTGATATAATTTAATCTTCTTAATTTTGTTGAGATTTTTTTTGTGGCCTAACATATGTTCTTTCCTGGAGCATATGTGTACTTGAGAAACATGTATTCTGTTAATGTTGGATGGAATCCATTTGATCTAAAGTGTGGTTCAAGTCCAATGTTTCCTTATTGATTTTTCTGCCTGGATGATCTGTCCATTATTGAAAAATGGGATAGTGAAGCCCCTTACTATTATTGTATTGCAGTCTCTCTTTCACTTCAGATCTACTAATGTTTGCTTTATATATTTAGGTGCTCTGGTGTTAGGTATGTATATATTTGCATTATGTCCTCTTAGTGAATTGATCCATTTATCCTTATATAATAACGTCTTTGTCTCTTTTTAAACTGTTTGACTTAAAATCTCTTTTGTCTGAATATAGCCATCCCTTCTCTTTTGCTTACCATTTGCATGGAATATCTTTTTCCCTCCCTTCATTTTAAATTTATGTGTGTTCTTATGTA
Organism: Lepilemur ruficaudatus; assembly: GCA_963574885.1. Taxonomy (NCBI): domain Eukaryota; kingdom Metazoa; phylum Chordata; class Mammalia; order Primates; family Lepilemuridae; genus Lepilemur; species Lepilemur ruficaudatus. The sequence continues at coordinate 47,375 of CAUYRT010041749.1, forward strand.
TCTTCTTCAGGCTAACGTGAATTTCTAATAAGCAGCATATAGTTTTATCTTGTTTTTTTTTAATCCATTAGCCACTCTGTATCTTTTGATTGGAGAATTTAATCCATTTACATTTAAAGTGATTTTGATAGGTAGGGACTTATTTTATTAAAATTTACTAGCCATTTTGTAGTTCTTTTGTTCCTTTCTTATAGTCGTATTGTCTTCTTTTGTGATTTGTTGAGTTTTTTTAGTGGTGTGCTGTGATTTCTTTCTTTTTTTGTGGTTAACATGGGCTTACATTAAATGTCTTATAGTTACAATATTCTAATTTGAGCTGATAACCACTTCAGTTGCATGTAAAAACTCTATACTTCTCTTCCTCCCACATTTTATGGTATTGATATCATATTTTATATCTTTTTATATTGCGTATCTGTTAAATTATTGTGGCTAGAGTTATTTTTAATATTTTTGTTTTTGAAATTTTATACTAGAGTTAAAAGTGATTTAAATGCCAACATTACAGTATTAGAGTATTCTCAATTTGAGTGTATATTCCTTTACCAGTGTATTTTATACTTTTGTGTGTTTTCATGTTGTTAGTTTCCTTTCATGTCTACTTGAAGAACTCCCTTTTGCATTTTTTAAGACAAATACCATGGTGAAGATCTCCCTCCACTTTTGTTTGTCTTAGAATGTCATTATCTTTCATGTTTTGTTCATTTCTGAAAGATAGCTTTGCTGAATATAGTATTCTTAGTTGAAAGGACTTTTTAAAATTTCTTTCAGCATTTAGAACATAATATCCCTCTCCCTCCTGGCTGCAAGATTCTGTGGAGAAATCTGCTGATAGCCTTATCTGGGTTCCCTTATTTATGACTAGTCTCTTATCTCTTGCTGCTTTTAAGATTCTCTATTTGTCTTTGACTTTTGACAGTTTAATTATAATGTGTCTTGACTTACCTTATGTGGAATCCTTTGAACTTCATTAATCTGTACGCCCATATTCCTCCAAAGATTTGGGAAGTTTTCAGCCAGTATTTCTTTAAATAACCTTTCTTACCCTTTCTCTTTCTCTTCTCCTGCCAAGACTCTCATAATCTGTATGCTTATATGTTTGATGGTGTCCCCATAGTTTCCTTAGCTTTACTCACTCTTTCTCAGTCTTTTTTTATTCTTCTAATTGACTAATTTCAAGTGACCTGTTTTCGAGTTCTCTTCTTTATTCTCAGCATTCTTTATTCTGCACAACAGAGTCTACAGTTGAAGCTCTGTTGAGTTTTTCATTTCTGTCATGTATTCTTCATCTCCAGGTTTTCTTTTTGGTTCTTCTCATGATTCCTATTTCTTGATTAAACTGCTCATTTTGTTGGCACATTTTCTTATTTCATTTATTTGTCTATTTTCTTGCATCTCATTGAGCTTCTTTATGATGATTATTTTGAATTCTTTTTCAGGTAATCTGTAGATTTCTAATTTTTTAGAATCAGTTACTGCAGCTTTATTAGTTTTATTTGGTGGTTTTATATTTTCCTGGTTCTTCATTATCCATGTAGCCTTACATTTGTGTCTGTGCATTTGAAGGAGCAAACACCTCTTTCAGTCTTTACAAACTAGCTTCAGTAGCAATTTCAAAGCCAAACAGGGCTATAGAAAACCTGCAGGTGAGCAAGGCCATTTCTGGGTCTGGAACCAGGACCATGGTCAGTGAGTCTGTCACCTGGGCCCAGATCTGCCCTATAAAAGCAACCCTCTTAGGTCACGAGTTCCACCAAAGTTTCACAACCTTCTACCTGAATCCAAAAGCTTCCACAAAGACACTTTTGTCCATGGATAACTGCAAAGTTGTTGTTGCTGTGAGAAGATACAAGCAGGGGACCTCCTATTCCATCTTCTTGCTGATACCACTCATCCTAAGGTAGTTCTTGTCACTTAGGTGCACAATAAGTTTTTGTTGAATAATCAAAGATGAATTTACTTGAAATGTTGGAGGAGGTACTTGAGTTAAAATGGGAGAAAATGCAGAAGAAAGTCTGCCCTATCTGTGTTGATTGGTTTACTCTTAGACCAACCATGGTTTTTTCAGTATTTTGTTGCTTTTGCTTTTTATTTGAAAATGAAGAACCACAAGCAGGAGAGAAATGAAAAAGTTTATGAATAAGGGCCTAATGTGGTAGGAATCAATGATCCTAAAGCTTGGAAATAAAGGCCCATAAGGTTTGCTGACCTTATTAATCTCTCCTAAAGCTGCTGATAGGTGAAAAATAAGTGTTGATAAACCTGAATGAGGTGGTACCACCATCCTGTTGTTGGCTTATTTTAATACCAGTTCCAATGATCTCATTACACAATACCCAACACAGAATCCACTTTGGAGCCTGCTTTGTGTAAGGTCAAATCCCCTTTTTGTTCACAACTGCTCTTGTCAGAGTCTCTCTAGCTTTTGTAAGTGGGAAAACTAGAGATTAACCGCAGGATTTGATTTGCCTGTTGTTGATCATTTTGGATGAATGAAAATATGTTGGGAGTTGTAAATCATATCCTGACTCCTCTTTATTTTTAGTTTGTTCATTTATTTTATTTAGCATGTTTGCAATTGAAAAGCCTAAGTATAAATATTAATTTTTTGCATTAATTAGCTTGCATACTATTTACAAAGGACCATAATTAAGGCTGTAGGTGATATAAAGGTAAATGTCATTTGATTCTTGTTTTAAAACAGTGTATCAACTGATGGAAGACAGAAATGTAGCATAATCAACATAATATCATATGAAATTATATATTAAATAGAACCAAATCAGGACAACTAATTGAGGAAAATGCTATTCTTCAAATAAAATTACTCATATAAACTAATTTAAATGTTAAACACAAATCTAATAAAATACTACAAAGAATACATAATTAAATCCAGATATGTATCACTCATCAAGCGCTTGTGAGTTAATGTAACTATGTAATATATTAACATAGCACTCTTACTTACATTATTGCATTAACATAATCAAATGTGAACTATGGACAAAGGTAGGAAAATATTTACAACCTAAGTTTAATATCTGCAATATATAAAAAGGTCCTACAAATCAGTAAAAAAGGATATCCCAATTTTTTAAAATTAGCAAAGCATGTGAATAGATATTTCACAGAGGAAAAACTCTAAATGATCAGTAACTGATGTTCAAACTCACTCTCAGGGAATTGCAGACTAAATGGAAATTTGATTCTTCATTTTACCTATCAGATTGTCAAAAAAAAAAACTGTAGCAAGTGTGCAAAAGAAATAAGCACATTTAACTGCTGATAGGTAAAAGTTGTGGCATTTTTAGAACAATTTGGTGAGGAATCTACCAAAACCCAAGTATCTAATAAATTCCTTTAACTTTTAACCAATTCTACTTCATGCCCATCCAACAAATATATTTGCACATGTACCCAAAGCTGTAAATGCAAGCAGAGTCACTGCAGTATTCCACCTTTAGAAATTAATAAAATTATCATCCCTGTTTGACAGATGAGGAAACGAAGAATTAGAAAGCTTAGAACCTGTATAGCTAGTGAGTTGCAAAACTGGGTGTTGAATTTAGATTTTCCCATGCCCTTAATTTCTATGTCATACCATCTCCCAGAGTAATACTCCAGGAGAAAACTTTCTCATTGGGGGCTGCAAAAACCCTTGCTCTATCTTCCTCATTTTCTTATTTTTCAGTTTTTTATCATTTTCTCATTTTTATCCTCTCCTGATAGAAATGGTTGTGGAAGATGCACTAAAACATTCTTTTAAGTATTTAGCCTTGTCCTGGGTAATGCCATTGCAAGAAAGTATTCTTCATTGGTTGAATCCTTCACTGTTTGCTTACATTGGAGTTTTGATTCATTGTATTCTTAACCTTTCTAATGCCAGACTATCTGAAGTAAGTGAAGAGTGTTTTAACATATAAATTCTGCTAGACTAATGTAACAAAAATTTTTAGTTATAAAACCTGGCTACTTAACTAAAAAAATCTTACCTTCAGAGTCATATCATTTTATGACTTTCTGGTGTAATTTTATATTCAAATATGTCTGGGTGTGAATTTCATAAAACTTCTACAATTTGAGGATAGAGAGAATTTCCAGCAAGCACAAAATTAAAAAGAATATACACATATGCACCTGATAATTTGTTTTGATGCACATATAGTTTTGATAATAAAAAGTGTTTTATATTGCTTTTCCTTTCCATTGTTAACTATATTTTATTTGGTAGTGATGTGGTGTTTTTTTTCCTTTTTGTTAAAAGGGCAGCCATTCTACAAAAGTGGAAGCTGTGGTCAGAACTCTGATGAAAATACAGCTTAGAGATCCAGGGGCAAAAGCACTCGTTTTCTCGACGGTAAAATCAACATTCTGATCCTCAGTATTAACTTGGACTGACTTTCTATCTCTAATCAGCTTATATCTAAGAACTTATTTTTAATATTTACCATAATATGGTTAAGATTTAGAATTACTGTTAGATTTTTCTCCATATTAGATTTTTTCCCCAATTCTGTAAGATAGAATATTTTTAGAAAAATTTGATGATACTTCACAAGGCAATTCCTATAACTGTGTTTCATGATTTTATATTAATTTCATTTAGGGATTTTCTTATTTTAATATTTTAAAAATTGAAATTGCTAACCTTGAAAGTCTCATCTCAAAACTGAATATGGTGAAAAAAAGGAAAATTAATTTACTAAATAAAGGGTTGAGTAAAAACTTGTAGTTTTCATTTTTGGAAGATAAGTAACCATATCCAATACACATTCCATTATTTATTTTCTATTATTGGTTTATCTTAATTTTCAAAGATATTAATGTTTTTTACCCTATTTTTCAGCCAGCATTTGATGCAAACAATAAAAATATATACCACTACTGTTTTAAGATAGAGCTAAATAATATTGATGGTACTACATTTAAGGGTTTTGTTTTTGTTTTTATTTACTTAATTAATCTTATAAAATTTAATTTGATTTAGTTTCTTTTCAATTCCTCCTTAGTAAAAGCTATGTGTAAATATTGGTTTTCTTATTGTTTTATGTATTCTAGTGGCAAGATGTATTAGACATTATTTCAAAAGCTCTCACTGACAACAACATGGAATTTGCACAGATCAGTCGTGTTAAGACATTTCAGGTATGTCAAGATCTTACTCCTGTTTTTTTATAGTACAGTCAGTTGCAAATTGAAATTGCTATTAAGTAGCTTACTTACATTTATTGCCTTGTGTCATATAAGCCACACAATCAGGGTTTGACTTCTTGATGAGTTATAAAATTAACATTTAAAAGCAAAGTAGAAAAACTATAGGTGTTTTGGTCTATTCAATTATAGCCATAACAAGACCATCTTTTTTTTTTAAAGATCTTCTGACTTGGGGTCTTTTTTTTTTTTTAAATATAGGAAAAAATTGACTATGATATACCTTCTGAATGAATAGGGGCCTGGTGCCCCAGGGAATAGGTTCTAAAGACATTGTGTCAGGCAAAACTGCATATGGTCAAAATTGTCCTTATATCACACTGAGCACAGTGACAGGTGCACACCCTAAGACACACACAAAGACCAAATGAAAATTTAGCAGATTCATGTCTCTTATCTCACATGAACTCTAGCACATATTTCTTTCTTTCTTTCTCTCTTTGTCCTCTAAGCTTATGTAGTTTAATTTGCATATACTGCATGTATCTATCTTATGATGTGATTACACTATATATTATAAAGAATAAGAGAGCTTACGTGATGCTTTTCCTCATAATTAAAGTCAAACAACAAGTTTACATTTTCTAAAATTGGTAATTTTGCATTTAATTTTCTTTAGTATTACATTTCGCAAAGACCTTTAATGGATACCATTAAACATCTTTATAGTGGGCTATAACATACTGCTCTTATTTTAACTGATCCAGCTAAAATTAAAATGTACCTTTCTTTTTTAGGAGAACCTGTCAGCATTTAAACGTGATCCCCAAATCAATATTTTGCTGCTGCCCCTGCACACAGGTTCTAATGGATTAACTATCATTGAAGCAACTCATGTTCTCTTGGTGGAGCCCATATTGAACCCTGCCCATGAGCTTCAGGCCATAGGGAGGGTGCACCGAATTGGACAGACAAAGTAAGGACTAAAATTAGCATCAGTCACAATTGCTTCAGTTTTCCAAGAAACCAAGTCAGCACCTAAACTCTTCATTTACGTTCATCATATCCTATTTGTTTTTAATTACTGCCTTATTTATTAAATTTTTAAGCATTATTATATGACCAAAAGGCATGAGATTTCCAACCCTCCCTCCTCCAAGCAGCAAACCTCCAAATTTTCCCAAATTTTTGTCTTCTTTCCCACAAAAACCTGATTACTTCATCAAAAAAGCTTGTTAGAAATACTTAAGACAGCTGCAAAGTTGAAGGCATCCATCATGACTTTGAGAAGAATGGATTTTTGATTTTCTGAAACAGGCCTTTGTTTAAAAGAAGACATATCTCATACACAATTGAAAATGGCTTGTTTTTAAATTCTTACCCTTAAGGAGAGATATCCCCCCAGGTCAGCTCTAAGAAAGAACTAGATTTTGTTTAAGGCCCAAAGCAAACCTAATAGTGAAAATTATGTGGTATGTATTACCTTTATTCAAACATCAGAATGGATGATTGTCTTTTTAAGGCCCCCAGATGTATTACCTCCTGGATGTTAGATGCCTTGAATATTTTTTAAAAAGATACACATGCACACTAAACTCTCATTAAATCAATATTTATATGTTTAGTACCTACTATATATCAGGCATTATGCTAAATATTGAAGATTCAAAGTGAATAAGACAATCTTTTTCCCCCAAGGAGGTCACTATGTAGTATAGGAAACAGATGATTTAAAGTATTACAGTAGAATATGTAAAAGTTTAATAATAGAAGTACTGGGTTAGCAATCAAGGCAGTGATCACTTGTGCCTTAGAGAGCCAGGGAAGACTTTATTATGTGAATTTTGAAGGAATAATTATTTCAAAGTTGGGCTAGAAAAGGGTATTTTCATACAGCCAAAGAGAGTTGTATATACAAAAGCACAGTGGTGGTAAACAACATATTTCTAGGATCTGTAAGGAGTTTGGAATTGCTGGAGTATCAAATATGAGAAAGGGAGTAGCAGGAGATGAGGTCTTTCGTATCATACTCAGAAACATGGGCTGCTCTGTAAGCAGTTCCTGGGAAAGCAAATAAAGAATTTTAATTTTAAACAGGGAAGAGATATGCTATTTAGACAAACCCTTAACAAAATAGGGCAGAGTAGCATAACTGAAATAAATGCCTGCTCATTCTAAAGTACCACCAACGTCATTTAAAATGCAGTTACATCTTATTTGTTTTTTGTTGGTTTTGTTCTCTATTTTTAAACATTAGTTTCTTGTCCTGCCAGTGTTTTTCTAAAGCATAGACTGGACTCATCTCAGGTTTAAAGTCACAAGTAAAAGGCTCTTCAAAACTACCCAACAATCTTACTATACTTCCCTAGTAATCGATTTTTCTACTCTCTGAAGAGACTATGTTAAGTGTTCTCTATCTTCCTCCTCCATATTGATGAAAATCTTGCCTCCTACAAGGGAAATGAATACTATCAGATTAGAAGCACCTCATCTTTCCATCATCAACTTAAACACTCTGCCGGCATCAGTACCTGTATACTTTATTCATTAGGTCTTTATCAACCATTTTCTCTGTGCCAGGCACTGTTCTAGATACTGGAGATACCCATGGAGCTTAATTCTAGTTGTAAGAGGGCATCCCTCTTACAGATGGTAAACAGCAAACATAGTAAGTAAAATATAGACTATGTTAGGAGATGGAAAAGTGGAGCAGGTTGAGGAAGATTGTGAAAGCAGGTGGTTGGGCAGAAAGGCATGATAGGCCTTACTGAGAAGGTAGCATCTGAGCAGAGACTTGAAAAAGGTGGGGAAGTTAGTCATACAGATATCTTGGGAAAGAACGTTCAAGTAGACAGTGTACTCAGTGCAAAGGCCCCAAGTCAGGGGTATGGTTTGTTTGGGGAGTAGCAAGGAGCCCAGGTTGCTGGAGTAGAGTAAGCCAAGGGGAGAGAAGCAGGAGATGAATTGGGAGGGTTTGGTGGAGAGGGGATTACAGTGAGCCCAGGAGGCCACTGTGAGGACATTGCTTTTAGTGTCTGGGAGGCAGAGAGCCATTGGAAGGCTTCGAGCAGAGGCGTGGCATGATCTCACTTAAGTTTTGAAAGAATAATTGAGTGCTCTGTTGGGGTGGGAGTGGGCAAAGGGGAGCAAAGGAGACTGGAAACAGAGAGCCATGGAGGCCATTGTAGTTGTCCCTTGTGAGACCTGACCATGGTGGCTGCAATGTACATGGTGAGAAGTGGTCAGGTTCTGGATATATTTTGAAGGTAGAACTGATACTATTTGTAGCCAGCCTGGACATAGGGTATGAGAATGTCAAGGATAACACTATAGGTTTTGGCCTGGACAACTAGAAGGATCAAGTAGCCTTGATCTCAGCTAGGGAAGACTACCGGGTAGAGAAGATTTAGTGAGGAAAGAACAGAAGTTTACCTCAGATACAAGTTTGAGATGTTTATTAGATATCCAAATAGAGATTTTTATTCCATAATTGGATGTATAAATCCAGAGTTCAGGAAAGAAGTCTGGGCTAGAGATACCCATTTGGAAGTAGACAGTATTTAATGACATTTTTAAATCATGAGATTAAATGAGATTACCTAGGAAGTGAGTGTAGGTAGAGAAGAGGAACATGGACTAAACTCCAGGGCTCCGAAGTTAAGAGGTTCCAGAAGAAGAGAAGGAACCAGCAAAAGTGACAGAGATCAGTAAGCTAGGAAGAAAAACACAGAAGACAGGTGTCCTAGAAGTTAAGTAAAGAACATAACTCAAGGAAGAAGATATGGTCAACTGTGTCAAGTGCTGTGAAAATGTCAAGGAAGATTAGGATTGAGAATTGATCATTAGGTTTAGCAGCATGGAGATCAAAACCAATTTTGATGAAGTGGTGGAGGTAACAGCCTGATTTGGGAGTACGAGAGAATGAGATTTTGTGTACTTCTTATTTAACAAATATTAATATACCAAAGAGAGGTTAGGCAACTTGTCGATAGTCACACAGCTAGTAAAAGTGGTGGCAAGTTTCAGGCATAGCCATTCTGCCACCATAGTCCATGCTTTAACCACAACACACTGCTGCTTCTGTGTAGCTGGAAGGACTAGTATTTTGAAGAATTTTGCTGCAGAGAAGAGCAAAGAAAAAGAAGAGAATGAAATCAAGAAAGGTTTTTGGTTTGTTTTTTTTTTTCCTTTCAAATGGGAGAATTAAGAAAATGATATGATTCATTAGAGATAGAAAAAACTAGTGAGAGAAGAGCAGGAGGAGAATGCCAGGACAGTGTTCTTGAGTAGGCAAGAGGATATGGGATCTATTAATAATACTGAAGCAGAGGGATTGTTTTAGGTAGGAGCACAGCTATGTCATCTGTAGTAATAGGCAGGAAGGTGCTGTATATTCTTTCCCTTTTATTACAGTAGCAGAAGTGTCCCTTTTCTTTCAAAAGCCGGCCATTGCATTTGCCCTGGATCCTATCCCTTCTCATGCTCTCAGTGACTTTCCTTTTGTACAGGTTGAGTATCCCTTAACTGAAATGCTTGGGACCAAAAGTCCCAAGTCAGATTTTGGCTTTTTTCAGATTTTGGAATATTTGCAATATATAATGAGATATCTTGGGGATGAGACCCAAGTCTAAACATGAAATTCATTTATGTTTCATATATATCATATACTTATAACTGAAGGTAACTTTATTAAATATTTTTAATAATTTTGTGTATGAAACAAAGTTTTGACTGCAACCCATCACATGAGATCAGGTATGGAATTTTCCGCATGTGGCATCATGTTGGCACTCAAAAGTTTCAGAGTTTGGAGCATTTCAGATTTGGGGTTTTGGATTTCAGATGCTCAACCTGTAATACATCACCACATAGATGTGTTTTAATATTATCCATCTTTAAAAATAACAAACACTTCCCTACATCCTGCCTCCACCTGCTTATCTCGCTCTCATCCTTTCTGATTGTTTTTTTTTCCTCCCCACCATATCACTGAAATGAGGCTTATAACATTATTAATGACCTGCTTCTTGCCAGTGGTCTGAGGGTTGTTTTTCTCCATCTCTCTACACTCCCTAGGTGAGTTCCTCCGGTATCAGGGCTTTAACTAGCCTTCGTGCATGGATGACTCTCAAATGTTTATCCCCTGGCCCAGACATGCACTTATAGCTTTTGTCCCAGGTTCATATCCAGTTCTTTGTACACACGTCTCTGGACTCCGTGCCTCCCTTAGATACCTGTCTAATGGGTGTCTATAGGTTTACATGGATAAAACAAAACTGTATTCCTATTGCACTCCCTTGCCCCAAGCCTTCCCGATTTTGCAGTGTGGCACCATCACCTATAGTTGCTCAGATCAGAAGTCTAGGGCTTTTCCATCTTTCTCTTTTCACATCTCACATCCAAATCATCATTTAAGCCTTGTTCGCTCTACTGCCAAAAGATATTCCAAATCTACTCAACTACTTATAGTCTCCACTGATACAACTGTAATACAATTCACTTCTCTTACCTGGATGACTACAGAACCTGGCTTCTCCGTATAGTCTGGTTCCACTCCTGCCATCAGACAGTATGTCCTCCACACAGCAACCAGAGAGATTTCTAAAGTGCAATCAAGTGTAAGTCAAATCATGCATAAAATTCCCTGAGAGTTTCCCATTATAACCACAATGAAATCCAAATTCCTGGTCATGTCCTGCAAGACCCTATGTGATCTGGCCCCTGCATGATCTCCAACCTTATTTCCACCTCTCTCTCTCATTTACAGTATGCTTCTACCATGCTAGCCTTCTTTTGACCCCTTGAACATTTTGAGTTTGTTCCAAGTGTGTTCTCTTCCCAGGGACTATGCACACATGTGCTGCTTCTTTCTTTTGGTGTTCTTCTTGCACCTCCTCCTACTGGCCTCATTCCCATCACTTTGTTTCAACTCCTGTGTCAGGCTCCTCATGACATTGTCTGTACCTAAAATTATCTTATTTTGTTGTCTGTTTTCTGTCTCCTTGCGTTAGAATGTTAGTTTGTGAAGATTAAATGGTTTGTTTTATTCGCTGCTGAATCTCCCCGAACACCTTGATTAGTACCTGCCACAAGTGGGCACCAACTGACTGATGAATAGGGAGTGTAATATGTTAAGTCAGTTTGTACTAAGATGTTTGTAAGCTTAAAATTGTTGTGTGCCTTCTAGACCTACTATTGTACACAGATTCTTAATTAAAGCAACAATAGAAGAAAGAATGCAGGCAATGCTGAAAACTGCTGAGAAAAGGTAGGTAACAATTTGCTACCACTAGATGGGGGAAGTTTTCCTTATTTTTTTTTTTCCTTTTTAAGCAACTCGTGACATGTGAAGTTTTCCTGTAAATTTGAGTTTGTGTATGTGTTTGGAACTTCTTCACTTAGATGGCATCAGAAGATATAAACACAAATACTTTTTAAAAGCAAAGTGTGACATTTTGCCTAGTCACTGTTTCCCAGTTAATGCTCTAGATGTTCTGTATTTGAATTAATTTATTAATAGGTTATAATATGTAAAAATACTTAGACTACATTACATTTCTTTGCCACATTGGATCACTTTTTAAATGAAATAAATCTTTATGCCCGACTTATAAGCCTTCGCCTGATATGTGTAAACTAAACTTGTATTGCTGCTTTACGCGTCACACTTACGAGTCAGGTGCAAATAGGAATATCTGGACTTTAAAACTTGCCCAGTAATTGTGGTGTCGATTCCAAAGGCAGAGAGGCCAAAACAGTCTTAATTTTAAAAATTTGACCTTTGGAATCATAAAACTTTCCAATGTTTATGCCATAATTTTTCTTTAAAGTCATTTTGAAAACGAACCAATGCCTTTCTATATCCTTGGGAGATAGGTAGGATTGGAAGATAACCAAGAAAGAGATTATTACCTTAGAAGGGATTGTTTCCACAGAGGTACTTTACATAGCAAAAAACCAATTTGAAACCAGAAATTTTCTTCCACTGGTGGCTTATGGGAAGGAAAGGGTTTACCACAAGAGCTTTTTACTTAAAAATCAAGGCTTTTTATTCTTGTTTCCATGTGTAACAGACTTCAGTGATTTTTAATTTAAGCTGTTTTAATAAAATGCCAATTAAAAGGGCCATTGAAATTCTCTTGAAACAAATTAACTTTAGGCCGGGCATGGTGGCTCATGCTTATAATCTTAACACTTTGGGAGACTAAGGCAGGAGGGTGGCTTGAGGACAAGAGTTCAAGATCAGCCTGGGCAACATAGCGAGACCCCATCTCTAAAAAAACAATTAAAAATAAGCTCGGCATAGAGGTGCATGCCTATAGTCCTAGCTACTCAGTAGACTGAGACAGGAGGATCACTTGAGCATAGGAGTTTGAGGTTGCAGTGAGCTATGATCATGCCAGTGCACCCTAGCCCAGGTGTCAAAGGAAGACCCTGTCTCAAAAAACAAAAAAAAGTAGGTGGTAAGAAGGTACATTGTAAGGTAAGAGCCTTAGTAGCAGTTGTTATGGGCTTTATTCTTTGTTTTACTAATTGCGCAGAAAAAAATTTTATGACAAGGCCTGAAAATAATATACAGAAGTCTTCACTAATTTTGACAAGATTTTATAATCTCATCGCCTGTTTTCTTCTTTTGGTTTTCTTATGGCCTAATTACAAAAGCTTAAGAACAAATACGTGTCTAGTTTTATTTTATTACAAATGTAATCACTGATTTTGGGGATTTTCTTTCTGACTGTGCTCTCTTGGAAAACCCTGCAGTCACACGAACTCATCAGTGAAGCATTCAGAGGCCTCCGTCTTGACCGTGGCTGATCTGGCAGACCTGTTTACCAAAGAAACTGAAGAGCTTGAATGAATTACACTTGACTAAATCCACAGACTGCAATGTATTAATAAACTTTCGTAGCTGTAGAGCAAAGTTACAAGTTTAAAACTCTAGTAGATGTCAGTAAACACTGTTACTAGTTGAATGAATTTGTTTCTTTTTTTGGTTATACAGTGGCCTAGTACTTATTGAATCGTCTTCAATGTACTCTTTTCAGAAGATCTATAAAGATTTTTAATTTTGCACTCCTAATAAAACATTTATTTTTGTTCCAAAGAATATCTATATCTGATGAGGCAAGAGAATTAAGAGAAGTAATGGGTACTTTCCTTTTGAAAAGATCAGTTGTAAAAAGAGTTGGAGTAAGAAAGAAAGTGAACTAGTCTAGTTTTATATGACCTGACATATTCAACCAACATAGATCTCATTTTTGGAAGGGCCGTCAGTGTCTATAGCACATGATTCACCAATATCTTGTTTAGTAGTATTTTAAGTAGGTGGTGAATTATATTAACTCTTAGTTATTTGAATAGGTTTAGACTCCATGCATACTAATTTAATAGTAATACAATTCCTAAAAATAAGTTAATGTTAATTATTTCTTTTTTCTGTATCTTGCTACTAAAAATCAAAACATTGAAAACTTTTCATATTTCTATTTGTGTTAAATAGTGTCAGTGTAAGTAAGCATTTAACTCCAAATAGAATTTTTGAATGTACTAATGTTTACCTTAAAATTATCTGCTTTCTCTACTCTTAATTTTTCTTATTGTTAAGTTTTTATACATTTTTAAGATTGATGTATCTGTAAATATGGCAATTTTTATGATTTTAAGTCTTATTATAACATGGAAAATATGGCAAGGTTTTTTTTTAATCATTATTATACTGATGTTTTGAATTCTCTTTCTTTCCTGTGTTCCTGTGTAACTAGACTTTAGCCACGAGTACCTAAATTTGAAGTTTGTTATTTAATCCAGTTCTTCCCTTAAGGTCTAGCATTTGATCTTTTAAACAAGAGAATGCTGTGTTCATATAAGCAGATAGTTGCAAGTGATAATAACTGAGTGTTTCTTCTTCTGTGAAGAATCAGTGGACTTTGAAATCGCTGAATGAGGAGTAGCTTGTTGTATCCTAGCCATTTATTGTAATACAAATGTTCTTGTTTTGTTTTCTTTTCCTTGAGCCTTCAGAGTTTTAACTGACCCTCAGGACTCATTCATTAGCTCCTACTTAGCTGCCCAGAAAACTAATAGAAATAGCCCATGAATCACATTTGTCCAACAGGCTTTGGTGCTTAGTTAAGGTGCATCTTCTTACTCTAGATTTTTCGGGTGATATAATTCAGCTGCAGAGAACACATTTTTTGGTGCTTATTCTTCAGTTGAAGGGAGATATGCATTGATTCTTTTATATGAAATTAAAATGAACTATTATTAATATTTTTGTAGCTCTTTGCATATTATAAAGAGCTTTCTTGTACATTTACATATTTAATTTGCCTAACAGTCCTGTGAAGTTGATATAATTAATATCATTCCTGTTTTAAAGGTAGAGAACTGAGGTTCAGAAATATTGAGAAACTTGCCTATGGCATGTAGCAAGTAAATAGCAGAGCCCAAGTTCCCTGACTCCAAATCTCATGTTCTTTTACTAAGTCAACGTCATGCTGAGGTTCAGAAGGCCCATGGTTATGATTTAATAATGAGACTATTTCAGTATTTCTTTTAGTTTGGTTCCTAGTATTACTTTCTGAGTTGTGTTTTAGAGAAAACAATTTGATATGCTTCAATTTTGTAAAAACAGAAAGGACATATATATAAATATACTTATCTGTATTAGAGAAAAACTGCTCTTATTTATTTCTGTAAGATATCAATTAAATATTTTAGTGGAAATTGAAATTGTGGGATTATTTCTAAGCCATGGAATAAACATACAGGGTGTTTTTGTCTCTCAACAAAAGATGTCAAAATTGCTAATACTACAGAATTCCATATTTTAAATATATTTGTTATTTCTTCAAAACAATTGTGACAGTTCTTCCAGTTGTTCAAAACAAATGCAGATCTAATCTCCCACATCTTGGCTGCAAATAAAGGATTTTTAAGTTTTATTCCTCCATCATTTCATATTCTCTGAAATATCACTGTACTCATAAGTAGTTGTCTTAAATGAGTGGTATACTAATGAACTAGTGAAAAAAATGAGATGTCCCAATTCTTAGAATAGCTCCAATCCTTAGAAATTAAATGTGTTTGAATCTGGAGAATCATTCTCTATTAAATGACTCCAGATGTGCTGACTAGAACTGGAAAGATTTATTTATATACAGTATAAACTACATATACCTAATTCCATAGCCTTTTGCTTCAAACCCAGATAGCTGTACTATGTTTATTGCAGCTTCGACTTTTCTATTTGTGACCTCAGCAGAATGAGCCATCATTTAGTTTTAGGAATTGATCCCTTTCATATCCCATTAACAGCAAATACAAATCTTGACAATTCAACATGTAACTAATATTTTACAAATAACTGTCAAACCTACTAATCAAAATATTTAGGAATTAATTTAGCAATGCAGAATTAAGCAATTCAAGCTATGCTTTCACATGAGCAAAGGAAGAAATTATGCCTTTTAAATCTCTCATTGACTAGGCCTCTCGAGATTTAGTGTGTTTAAGTTCATATTTATTAAAACTACAGGTCAAAAAAAAAATACAGGGTAACCTTTTAGAAATGCAAAAATCACCTGTGCTAAATGACCCGAGGCCTACTTAAATTGAATTAAAGGTATCTTCCAGCTTTTCCAGAATTTAGTTAAACAAAATCCCACAATAAATACGCCATTTCATAATTTTTAACTGGCATGCAAATATAAAAATGAAAAAAAATGTCATTGCAATGCTATAGTACAAGCAATGCATTTTAAGCCTGCCTGCTCTGTTAAAGGAATCATCAGTAATACTTCTTCAAAGTGAGATTGGTTAATTCTCTATTTTATAAAGTTTTCTGTTTACAGGAATTTTCATTTATCTCTGTTACATTGTGAAGCCCACATGAGTGCTCATCCCATGTAAAGGTTGAGTATGAACCACTTGCAAGCGTTCCCGTAGAGGAAGGCTGTGTGAGTAATTGATAACCCCAGTGGGAATTCAAGTCTTACAGTAGGTATGTGTGTCGCTGCTGAGTTATAGAACAGATAGTACCACATACAGAAAATAGCACAAGAACTTGGCAAAACCAAAGTTGCCATCTCTAGCCTTCCTCTGCTTGCAGACAGCCTTCCAGGGGCATTGTATCTTTGAAAAGCAAAAATCCCGTACCATCCTTGGATCTTATTCCATTGTTTAATGTCAGTGGCTCTTAAGACTGCTTTTGTCAAAACTAACTTTGTTATATTGAAACCAAATCCTTCATATTGCAGCTTATGCTGCTTTTCCTATAAAATTTAAATAGCGGCCATTGTATAATGATCCTTTGTACAGGTGACTACAGTTACTAAAATCACTAGCTTTTTCTCTCTGCCTGTCAAATAATCAGCCATTTTTAATGGTCTTTCTCTCCCAAACTCCTTTGTTATCTTAGTCTCTTCAGTAAACCTGCTCTTAATGCTTAATACCCTTTCTAGAGCCTGTTAGAGGAATGGTTTGTCCAAGGACCCATTTTCAGTCTTTGGATCTTTCCAGACCTGTGATTTATATGCCAGTACAGTTACGATCACTGACCTTTCCAGTGCCCTAAGAAACAAACATTTGTGCCCAAATTTCCTCAGAAATGTGGTTTCTCCTAGCTCTCTTAATTACTTATTTAGAGCATCCCTACTGAAATCACCTGTGGTCATTTTCTGTCAAGACCATTTAGTTTACGTTTACCGTGTCATGTCTCTATTCTGCAGCCAGAACCATAAGGCACCTTGTGTTCTCCCAGATTCCCATAATCAAATGAGTGCTATGGTCAGTTATTTTCCCAGACCCTTTGTAAAAATTTCCGTTGGCTAAGATAAGTGCATCATTGCCTGTTGATAATACTGAATGCATTTTTCCTTTGTCACAGAATCGTGTCTTCTTTGGTAAATGCAAATCTGTGTTTTAAACAGGACTATATTTTAGTTTCTGTTCTTTTTTGGAATGTTTGTAAATGATTCAGCTATTAAGCTCTGAAAGTAACAGTGCAGAATGTTCTGTTTACCTAAAACTTCCTCAGTACCTCTCACTTCTCTAATCCCTAATTATAATCTGGTTATTGCGTATATTCTGCAGGTGACCATTTTACCCTGCACACAGGTTTGTCCTCCCAGGAGGTTGGCTACCAGAGTGATATGGTACAAATAAATACTTAACATAGCACTTCTGTCTTCTTTATTAAGTTGTTGATGACTCAAGCAGTCATCTAGTTTATACCGTGATTTATTTTAAGAGATTGTTTTTATTCATAATCTTCATGTAGCAAAAGAAGATTAGCAAGTTTTCTTCTTAAATGGTTTTGTCCTTTCAAGAATTCTGATAAAGATCTTTACTTCTTTACTGAGTAAACCACCTGTTTGTTTGTTTTTTTAATTAGGGACCAGGTCTCGCTCTGTCACCCAGGCTAGAATGCAGTGGTGCGATCATAGCTCACTGCAACCTCAAACTCCTGGGCCCAAGCAATCCTCCTGCCTCAGCCTCCTGTGTATCTGGGACTACAGGCACGTGCCACCAGCTTGTAAACCATTTTTTAATTCTCTCTTGTTTTCCTTCCTTTCTAACATTATTCCTTCCTTGCTTTCAATATTATTTCCTCTCAGGTTTTGCAACTATGTCTAGGCATTGGAAAAAGCAGTTTATTCACCATTACATAAAAAGAATACTTGTCAGACCACTGTCCAAGCATCCTAACCAGGAGCGAATGGACTTATGGGTAGAAGGAGGGTCCACAGGGGATCTTCAAAGGGTAAACTCACAAAATATTGTACATTCCAGCAGCTCCCTAGAAAAAGTCCATTATCATTTGTCAGATTCTTAGAGGAATTCAAGGCCTGAAAAGGACCCATTGCCATGGACCAGCAGATTCCAAATGTGGGCCTTGGGGCTCCCTGAGGCTCCAAGGACTGAAATTCCCTAGGATTTTTTTCATGTGTCAGTGAAAACAACATACTCACTATATTTATTAATGAAGCAGATATATGAGAATCTAGTTGCCTTCAATTAAGAAACATTAAAGAGAATTGCACAATTCTAAAACAATACCATTCTTTTCACTGTTTTTTTCTTTGTTTTATTTTGGAAAACAGTTATTTCTCATTTGAAAATATGTTACCATATAATAGGTTTATTTTTTAATGAGTTAATATTTTCAGCTCAGTTTTAATTTTAATATGGTAAACAGTTGTAAATATAACCTATATAAACAAAGGTTCTTTAGATTCCTCAATAATTTTGAGGCATATAAGGGATTCCTGAGCCCCAAAAGTTTGAGAACCACTGTGATAGCCTGCACCGTCTTCATCAAGAACAAGGCAAGGAATTGGCATAGATTTTCTAGCCCAGCTTGCAGCAAAGTGCTGTGTGCACATTTTTATTGATCATAATCAAAGGCCTTATTGTAGAAAGACATCTCCCTGCAAAGCAGCAGCAGTATAGGCAAGTTCAGTGGACTTTGTATAACAAGGAGTTCCATTTAATTTTGGACGTTATGCTTTGTTTGAAAAAAATTAAATGGTTGAGGATGCATGTAGCAGCTTTTTAAACCAAACTTTGTCTCCATGTGAATGTAAAATAAGCAGTAATGTTCTGTGACTGCTCTATGACCACAGAGATAATTGCGACCTGTGGAGGTCAGTTTTATGCATCAACTTGGCAAGGCTGTAATCCCAGTCTTTCAATCGAACACTAATCTCTGTGTTGCTGAGAAAGTATTTTATAGATGTGATTAAAGTCCATAATCAGCCTATTTTGAGTAAGGGAGATAATCCTAGATAACCTCAGTGGGCTTCATTTAATCAGTTGAAGGGGCTTAAGGACAGAAGTAGAACTTCCCAAAAGAAATTCTGCCTGTGAACAGCAGCTTTGGCTTGTTTCTCTGCCCTCCCCAATGGCTGGCCCTCTGGATTTCGGACTTACCTAGCCAGCCCCTGCAATTGTGTAAGCCAATTCCTTGCAATAAATATATTGCTGCTGTTGGTTTTGTTTCTCTGGTTGAATCCGGATTGGACACCATCCTTGGGGAGACAAGCTACCCAAATTGCAGAGTTTTTACTTAGCAAATAATGATACTGTTTATTCTGCCACTTTTAAATAACATTGTATTAATAATGTTTCTAAGAAAATACATTAAAAAATGTTTGGACATGATCTAAACATGTAAAGAATAAAAGTTGTGCAAAAAAATAAGATAGCTTGAAATGAGTATGACTGGTGTCCCTTAGTGGCCTCCAGTGTGGCCTGTACCTAAGAATAGAAAAGGAAATCATTAAAGCATGGAAAGAAAATATTGGAAATTATATTGGTGGGTAATATAGTCTGGATATTTGTCCCTCCAAATCTCATGTTGAAGGTTGATCCCAGTGTTGGAGGTGGGGCCTGGTGGGAGGTGTCTGGGTCATGTGGGCTGATCCCTGGTGAATGGCTTAGTGCTGTCCTAGCAGTGATGAGTGAGTTCTGTCTCTCTGAGTTCCCATGAGAACTGCTTGTTAAAAATGAGCCTGACACTTCCGTCTCCCCTCCTCTCTCTCTCTCCCTTCCTCTTCACCCTCCCCTATAAGTGGAAGCTTCTTGAGTCCCTCACCAGAAGCAGATACTGGTTCCGTGCTCCTTGTACAGTCTGCAGAACCGTGGGCTAAATAAACCTTTTTTCTTTATAAATTACCCAGCCACAGGTATTTCCCGTATGAGAATTATGCCTCACCAAGGGGTTATTTTCTATACTTTAGCTGGATAGTCCAAAGCTGCATGAGAGTGCAAACATTTGTCACAAGTGGGAAAAAATTCACTGGAGTAGAGTAGATGATCTCTAAGCATGCTAGCACTAAAATGCCATGACTTCTCTATGCCAAACAAAATCTCCATTTTTCTCATCCTTTAGTGTTCTCTTTCTCTCACTGTCCATCCAAGCTCCAGCTCTTTATAAACCTCTTTATTTCACACTCCCTACATAAATTCTGTTAATTTCGTGTATAACCTGT
The DNA here is from genome assembly GCA_963574885.1 of Lepilemur ruficaudatus. Classification (NCBI taxonomy): domain Eukaryota; kingdom Metazoa; phylum Chordata; class Mammalia; order Primates; family Lepilemuridae; genus Lepilemur; species Lepilemur ruficaudatus. The sequence continues at coordinate 67,522 of CAUYRT010041749.1, forward strand.
CTCTTAAATAGTCATCGTTACTCAAATTCACAACCTCATTCCTTCTCATCTCAGTATCAGTCTTCCCAAGACCAGATTCCTTCTGAAGTATATCTCCAAACATGCCAATGGTTCCTCTTTAGAATAAAGTCCAAACTCCTCAGCCTACAGTTCAAAGTCCTCAGTGATACAGTCACAAGCTACCCTTTCAACAATTACCCTCTGGTGTCCATTATTTCCTGTCTGCCTCTTCTGCTCCGTTCTCACCAGCAAGCTCACTGGTCCTCTGGCTTCCTGTTGCAGCTGGCTTGCAGGGACTCTGAGCAAGAGGGCCGAGGAAAGCGGAGAGAGGTCAGAGCATTTCTTCATCCGGCTCCCTCCCTGCAGGGCCCACAAGGACTAGCTGCTTTTTTCTAGCAAACACCACACATGTCAACCAGCAGCCCTTTGTGGTTCCCTGGAATTGCTCCTTCTTCTCTCCTCTTGAAGCCTAGTCTAACTGGTTAGAGGTTAAAATTAACATAAGCAAAATGAAGAAAGTGAGGGAAAGAGAATTATTCTCTTTTCGAGTCTATGTTACAACAAGCATATTTTAGATGCTTGCCTGGAAGTCGTCTTTTCAAGTAATTGAGTAGCATAGAAAACTCAGTTCTTTGGACGGTTCACATTCCTTTGATAGAGCCCGGTCATGTAATGATCTCTGTAGTTCTGCAGAATTATCAAACTCATAAAAATGACAATACATACCAACAATTGCTTTCTAAATACTGCTTTGAGGAAAATCTCTATTTTCTAGTAGGATCACTGTTAACATAAAATAATCATGCCACCATTGAAAACACAAGGGTATTATGAAGTGGGTACTAAAAAGACACTTGAATTGAATTATTATTATAGATGACATTTAGTTACCTAAAATGAATTACAAATTACCCCCAAATTTAGTGACTTTAAAAAATAATAACAGGCCGGGCGCGGTGGCTCACGCCTGTAATCCTAGCATTCTGGGAGGCCGAGGCGGGTGGATCGTTCAAGGTCAAGAGTTCGAAACCAGCCTGAGCAAGAGCGAGACTCCGTCTCTACTAAAAAAAGAGAAAGAAATTAGCTGGACAACTAAAAATGTATAGAAAAAATTAGTCAAGCATGGTGGCGCATGCCTATAGTCCCAGCTACTCAGGAGGCTGAGGCAGGAGGATCGCTTGAGCCCAGGAGTTTGAGGTTGCTGTGAGCTGGGCTGATGCCAAGGCACTCTATCCCAGGCAGCAGAGTGAGACTCTGTCTAAAAAGAAAAAAAAAAAACAATAACAATTTATTTATCTCTCTCATGACTTTTTTTTAGTCAGGGATTTGGTAGCTACTCTCATGAGGTTGTGGTCTTTTGACAGCTGTAAGTATAGGCAGCTTAAGGTTCGACTGGTATGCATTTTGTATTTAATTTTTGACATATGATTGTTTACTATCTGCCTTATCTCACTAAAATGTAGAATTCATACAAGCAGAGATTTTTCTGGGTAGTTTTGGGGATTTTTTTGTTTTGATTTTTGTATTTTATTTCCTACTATTTATGGAAGACAGTAAGTCTCCAACCAGTATTTGTTGAGTGATGTTATGTTTGGAAATTCTGCTCATTAAAAAGCGTAATAGAACTTGATCAAATTTTTTGAGAGGTATTATTATTTAAGAAGAGTAAAGCAATCTATTATGGTTCAAATTTCTAGCTTTTTCCTAAAATTAACTGATAATTCATTGTGAATGATTATGTTTTTCCAAAAAAATGGTATTTTAAGAAATCAGCCGTAAGAGTGATTGTTTTACAGCAGACTTCTTTTTTCTGTTGTCACATTGGCTGACAAGGCTCTACCTCCTTCATTTTTAGACTGAATTTACTGAGCAAGAGACGAGAAGCGTGAGGTTTCACAAACAAGACTCTTCTAAGAAAGCTAGATTACCTCTCTTCGATTCTTTTCTTTTTGACTCTTTATATTGTAAAGTAAAAATATTAGAAGTTCATTTGTTATTCTGCTTTATAATAATGCATAATTTCGTAGCGCACACCGAGGGCGTTTCTTATTTCCAGTGACTATCTTTCTGTGTCCTACTTTAACTCTGGTAAACTTATCTTAAAACTGGTGGCCTTATCAAAACTTCCTAATAAGAAATGACATTCAAAAAAAGGTAATTCTACACACACACACACACACACACACACACACACACATATATACATATATATATATTTTAGAACTCAGGTTTAGAGTTAAAACAACTAAGCTCCACAGTTCATCAGCTGTGTGATCTTAAGCACCATCTTGGGGTTTGGGCTTTCTTCATGTGTAGAAATGGGGATAATGATGTTACTTGGTGTTATGGGATAAATTGTACCCACCAAAAATTCCTGTGTCAACAATCTAGCCACCAGTGCCTTAAAATATGACTGTGTTTGGAGACAGGGCCTGTAAACAGGTAGTTAAGGTATAATGAGGTCATATCAGTGGGCTCTAATGCAGTAGGACCCCTGTCCTTACAAGAAGTGTGGTTTTGGACAGAGACAGGTGCAGAGTGAAGACCACATGAAGACCCAGGGAGACGGCTCTCTATCTATAAGCCAAGGAGAGAGGCCTCGGAAGAAATCAACCCTGCTAACACCTTGATCTCAAACTTCCAGCCTCCAGAATTGTGAGAAAATTGATTTCTGTTTTTTAAGCCACTCAGTTTGTGGTATTTTGTTATGGCAGCCCTAGAAAACTAATATACTTGGCAAACTTTTCTTGTTTTGTTTTGTTTTTAGAGTCTATAAGAATTTCTGTGCAAGTATCTATATTTGATTGCTGCTGCTACTGTAACAAATTACTACCAACTGGTAGCTCAAAACGATAGTAATTAATTCTTTCAGAGTTTCAGAGGCCTGAATTCTGAAGTCAGTTTCACTGGGATAAAACCAAGGTGTTGGCAGAGCAATATCCCCTCCAGAGGCTCTAGGGGAAATCTCTTGTTTCCTCCAGCTTCTGGTGCTGCTGGCATTCCGTGGCTTCTGGCCACATCACTACAACCTGCCTCCATGGTCATGGTCCTTTCTCCCTTCTGTCTGCATCAAATCGCCCTCTGCCTCTATCTTACAATAACACCTGTGACGGCATCGAGGGCCCACTAGGTTAGTCCAGGATAATCTCCCCATCTCGAGATCCTTCACTTAAATTTTCTTTATAAAGCCCCTTTTCCCATATAAGATAATGTTTACAGGTTCCAGGGATTAGGACCTGATATCTTTGGGGTCATTATTCAGCCTACTACAGGTGACAGAGGGGTGAGTTTGGATACTCACTTAGTGAATGCAAGTTGCCTGTGAACCTTGAGTTAGTTATGTTTGGTGAACAAAATGTTTATGTTCATTTTCAGAACAGGGACTGATGAAGAGTGGAAAAGTGAAGCCAAGAATACTGAAAACAGTTAAAAACCATCGCAAAATATTTCCATGGTGACCTCAATTTTGAGCGGTAGCTACCTATTTAAAAGTTTTGGATTTTTATATGTTGGAACTGAGATAAATATTTTAAATGCAAAATGTAGAATACAGATCCAGCCAATCAGTGTTGGCAAGGGTGAAGTGTTTTGACAAATCTTTATGTTCACTGTAAAATTTGGCATGCCAGAAATTCTGCCTCTACTCCCTCTGTCTCCCCTCCCACCTCGGTCAGCACAGGCAAAGGCCAGAAGTGACAAGTGATTGTGTGTTAGACAAGCTAATGTTTGTGCGCAGAAAGCACTCTTGACCCCTGAATCGCTGGTGGCAAAGGGCCCAGAAAGGAAGAGGCAACTCTTAGAGTCTCCTTTAACCCTTCTCTTCCACAAGTGGCCTCCTCACTGCAATTGGAAGCCACTGCTGAGTACCCACGTCCCATTTGCCCAGCATGTGACTTCTGCTCCTTTGGCTCTTTGAATGCTACCTAAGATGAACCCTCTGGCCACTTTCAAAATGAGGTCAGAGGTTGCTGGCCCTGTGCTGCCAATAATGCCTGGTAATAATAACAATAACTCCTAGTAGTCTAGTGTTTTATAATAAAAAGCACTTTGATGTGCAGATTCTCTTCCCAAGGTACTAGGAATACAAAAGTAGATAAGACACATTTTTGGTCCTTCAGGATCATTTCAATCCAGTTAATAATAAGATTATGGCAGTGTGACGATTTATAGTTCTGAATATTCCATGCTAGAAATAAATAGAAAAGCACCACAGTCTCAAATTGTGTGTGTCTGTGTGTTTTAAATTTTATTTGGTAGTTTGCACTTACTAGGCTGAAAAAAGAAGAACATTAACAAAAAAAGATAGTGATATGAACACGTTCACCTGCTACTAACGACCTAAAAATTGTGGCAACTCAAAAGACACAAATTGTTTCAGTGTAGACTATCCCAGAAATCTGGGCCATCATCAAACTTTAGTCCCTTTGGGCTTTTTACTTGGAAAAAAATGCAGTGCCTTCTCTTTTTTCTTTTTACTTGCCTTTATTCTCCAAACCTTTTCAAATCTTGTTCAAGAGCTATATCTTTTTTTTTTTTTTTTTTTTGAGACAGAGTCTCACTCTGTTGCCCGGGCTAGTGTGCCATGGTGTCCACCTAGCTCACAGCAACCTCAAACTCCTGGGCTCAAGCAATCCTCCTTCCTCAGCCTCCCGAGTAGCTGGGACTACAGGCACATGCCACCATGCCCAGCTAATTTTTTCTATATATTTTCAGTTGTCAAGTTAATTTCTTTCTATTTTTAGTAGAGACGGGGGTCTCGCTCTTGCTCAGGCTGGTTTCGAACTTTTGACCCTGAGTGATCCACCCGCCTCGGCCTCCCAGAGTGCTAGGATTACAGGCATGAGTGACCGCGCCCGGCCAAGAGCTATATCTTGTTCATAAGCTAAATGACTTCAAAAAACTTCTCATTTTCCTCTCAGATCACTAAATATGGCCTCTTTACAAGAGGCTTTGTTATTTGTTTTGTTTTATTTTGTTTACATGTAATATATTTTTTTGCTGTTGTTTTTGCTTTTGAAAAATCTTCAGTTTCTTTTTTAGAATCTTTTTCAGTTCAAAGATGTAAAAATAATGGGGAGTATTCAATAATGAATGTCTCTAAGGGATAATGTGAAGATTCCCAAATTAAGGTCCAAACCAAGGAAATGTGAAAAATGAAGGGAGTAAAGAGAGGAGGAGATGAGATTACAGATGATAGCCCTAAAGGATTTGTCCTCAGTTATGGTCACACAACAAGGAAAATAAGAAGAAGTGATCTAATTTGTCAATAAGATGAAAGAATAAAGCACCCACATAAAGAAATGTAAAGTCGTGTGTGACAGTTTGCTTTTCAGATTTCCTGGAACCACAGCACCAGCCAGACACTTGTATGATGGAAATTACTCATGTAGGCAAATAATATTAATAGATACATGCATACAACAAAAGACTTTTTAAAAAAATCTATTTAGCAACAATTTCCCGGTAATACATTATGGATAATTGTAGTTCTTCAGTAACCTGTATCCTACTGAGTCTAGGTCTTGCTTTCTGACAACCAGCCCCTTAACGAATCTAAGGGCAGCAGGAAGCAGCAGCCAGAGGATGCTGCTTGGCATGATTACCTTTCTAAAAACACTTTCATCACGTCACTTCCCAGCTTAAACACCTTTTCTGGCCACTTGTTGACATTGGCAATGTCCTGAACTTCTAAAGAGGACAAAATTTGTCCTTTATTAACTGGTCCAGTTCATATCAGACACTGTCTCTTTACTCTGGTCACACTAAGCTTGCTATCCCCCCAACACCTATATGCCTTTGCATAAGCTGTTCTCTTTACCTAGAATGTTCTCCTTCCCTTCCTTGGTCTTTTTAATGACAGGGGCTATTGCAAAATGGCAACCCACCACCGTCAGTTTCATCCAGGTAGCTTAAAGTGTTGCTTGTTGAAGGAGCTATACAACTTAAAATCAGGAGATACATTACAATGTGTATATGCATTTATCCATGCATTCCCTTGGAAACCTGATCTTATTTATGGCTATTTTTTTATGGCTAGGCTTGGTTAAGTTAAACATGTTATTCTGAATATTTTTTTCCTTGATTACCTTTTGTTGTGGCCCCTTCTTGGGGAGGAGAAGTGAACACAGAAGACAAACAACAAACGACAGACACACAAAGACGGTACAAGACTGCAGCATCTCCTGCTTGCAGCATCTTTATTTTTAACACTGTTCTTTTGGCATCTGTCCCAGTCTACCCCAGCTTTTCCCACCGCTATTTTCTGTTCCCAAAATGTTTTCGTCTCAGCATGGACTGGTTCTCACCGCTCTGCCTCAGGGAGTTGACGATTGCGTCTCCTCCTTTGCCCTTTCCCGTTTGCGGGTCAAAGCACCCTGGCTTGTTTGCAAGTCACAAGGTGTCTTGAGGCCGATCAACAAGAAACAATCCATGTGAGAATAGGTGTTCTGAGAACTGCTTTGTTCAAACATGGCTGAGAGATAACCCAGTGTCCACTACACCTTTAGTCAAACTGTCGGCATTCATTTCTCTGGTTTTCAACTCCCAACACAAATATCACCTCATTTCCTTTACCTGGACTTCTGTAGATCTTCATTCATACTTTGGTTATAGTACTTACAGTGTGATATTATAGTTGATCTGCTACTGTATCTCCCTTTTGCAGGCTGGATGAAGATTCCTATATTTGCCTTTGTCTCCTGAGCCTATAAAATATAGTCAACCTCACTTCACAAACATGAAAATACCGTTCCAGAGAGAAATGCAGCACCTTATAATTATTGCTCAGTACATGATAGCCTCAGGTTCAAATTGCAGTTCAATGAATTTGAACACTACACAGAGTTTGCTCTTATTCCCTCATTTATTCATGCAACTAAAATTACCTGAGCACCTACCACGTACCAGACATTGGGAACACAAAGACTAATAACACGTGGTACTATCTAGTGCTAACATCCAGAAAAAAGGAAAAATCTCACACCTTGGTTGTGCATGAGAGAGGGTTTCCTAGAAAGTCATGGAAATGATTTGATGGAAAAACAAGAAAGTAAGGGCAAAAATGTCCTGAACTTCTTTATTGCTCTTCCACAGACCACTTCACTTCGCAAACATGAAAATACTGTTCCAGAGAGAAATGCAACACCTCATACACACAAAACTCAGAGTTTGATAACTGAAACAAAGAAGTAATTGTTCAACATCTACTATCTGACTGGCAAACTCTGTGCAACATGTTGTAAATGCAAAGACAAGACACAACATTTGCCATTAAGTAGACTTTTTAAAAACTTCTGTTTGGAAAAAAGTATACACCCATGAAACTGTTACCACTTCAATGCCATAAATTTATCCATCACCTCCAAAAGTTTCCTCCCACCCTATTTTTGTTGTTGCTGTTTTGGTTTTTGTGTGTGTTTTGTGTTTTTTTTTTTTCCTTTTGTGGAAAGATCATGTAACATAAGCTCTACCCTCTTAGCAAATTTTTAAATATGCAATACAGTATTGTTATTCATAGGCCCTATGTTGTACAGTAGATCTCTAGAACTTACTCATTCTGCGTAAGTAAAACTTTGTATGACTTGACCAATATCACCCCATTTTTCGCACCCCCTAGCCCCTGGCAACCACCATGCTGCTCTCTGCTTCTATGAGTTCAACTCTTTTAGATTTTACATGTAAGTGAGATCATGCAGTATTTGTCTGTCTGTGTCTGGCTTATTTCACTTAGCATAATGTCCTCCAGGTTCATCCATGTTGTCACACATGGTAGTATTTCCTTCTTTTTTATGGATGCATAATATTTCATTGTATGTGTGTGCCTGCCTATCTATATGTCTACTTACACACACACATTTCCTTTATTCATTTATCTGTCAATAGGCACTGAGGTGGTTGAAATCTCAACAATATTTAGTATGCCTACTCATAAACAAGGCATGGCTCTCATTTAGGTCTTTTTAAATTTCAGCAATGTTTTGTAGTTTTCAATGTGCACTGAGTTAGGAAGTATTTCCTCCTATTCATTTTCTGAAATAGTTTGTGTAGAATTGGTATTATTTCTTCTTAAATGTTTGCTAGAACTTGCCAGAAAAGCCCCTGGGTCTGAAGTTTTCTTTGTGGGGAAATTTTTTACTATAAATTTCTCTAATAAATACAGAGCTTTTCAGGCTGCCTCTTTCTTCATAGTAATCTTGGGTAGTTTGTGTCTTTCAAGGATCTGTTCATTTCATGTAAGTTGTCAAATTTATTGTCTTAAGTTGTTTGTAATATTCCCTTATTATCCCTTTAGTATCTGTAGAATCTATAGTAATGTCTTCTTTCTCATTCTTGATATTAATAATTTGTTTCCTATGTTTTTACCTAATAAGTCTGAATAGTGATTTATAAATTTTATTGATGTTCTCAAAGAAGCAGCTTTTGGTTTCATTGATTTCCTCTAGTGCTTTTGGTTTCTTATTTCATTGATTTCCATATTATAGTCTTGCTTTTTAATTCACTCTGACAATCTCTGCCTTTTACTTGAGATGATTAGAACAATTATATTTAATGTGATAATTGATATTATCACATTAGGCTTAAGTCTATTTTACCTTGCTATTTGTTTTTGATTTGTCCATATGTTCTTTGTTCCCCCTTCCCTCTTTCCCTGCCTTCTTTGTGTCACTTGTATTTTTTATAATTGTCTATTAGGTATAGTTATTTTGTTGTGGTTGTCATTGTTATTATTGTTCTTATTTTAGTTGTTTATAGTATATTATTAACTTACCACAATCTATGTTCAAGTAATATTATATAACACCACTTCCTGTATAGTACAAGAACCTTCAGATAGTATATATCATTTCTCCCCTTCCAGTCTTTATGCTGTTTTTGGTATACAATTTACTTATTTATACATTGTAAGTCTCAGAATGCATTGTTATCAGTTTTAAATATTCAATCTTATCTTTTAAAAAGATATAAATATAAGCAAAACTTTTATGTGTTTATCTATGGAGTTACCATTTTTGGTGCTTATCATTCCTTTGTGTAGATTCATATTACCATCTGATACCATTTTTCTTATGCCTGAAGAGCTTGTCTTAACATTTCTTGTCATGATGATCTGCTGGTTTTAAATTCTTCCAATTTTTATTTATTTATTTTTTTTGAGACAGAGTCTGGCTCTGTCACCTGAGCTAGAGTGCTATGGCATCAACCTAGCTCACAGCAACCTCAAACTCCTGGGCTCAAGCAATCCTTCTGCCTCAGCCTCTCAAGTAGCTGGGACTACAGGCACATGCCACCATCCCCAGCTAAAATTCTTCCAACTTTTGTATGTATATTTCACTTTTTAAGAAGATATTTTTCTGGGTATAGAATTCTTGGTTTACAGGATTTTTTTTTTCCTTTCAATTCTTTAAAGATGTTGCTCTGTTGTGTGCTCATTTACATTGTTTCTGATGAGAAGTCTGTTATATGTATTTTTATTCTTTTATAGATAGTGTTTCTTTTTCCTAGGACTGCTCTTAAGATTTTCTGTTTATCACTGGTTTCGAATAATTTGTTTATTGTATTTTGGTGTGGCTTCTTCATGTTTCTTGTGTTTGTAGATTTTAGTTGTCATCAAATTTGGAAAAATTTTGATCACTATTTCTTCAATTGTTTTTCTAACCATTTCCCTCACCCCTTCATACTCAGGGCCTCAAGCTATACCTATACTGAGCCATTTGAAGTTGTTTCATAGCTCTCAGATGCTGTATTCATTTTTTAAAAATTCATTTTTGTCTTTATGCTTCATTTTGGAGAGTTTATATTGTTATGTCTTCAAAGTCATTAATCTTTTCTTCTGCAATGTCTAATCTATCTCAGTCCTATCTAGTTTTTTTATTTCATTAATTTATTTTATCTCTAGAATTTTAATTTGAATATTTTGATATCTACAAGATCTCTACTTAAATTTTATAAGTAAATTGAATACATTTATAATAACTTTTAAATATCCTTGTCTACTGTTTCTAATGTGTCAGTTCTGTGTCCATTTTAATTAATTGAGTATTTTCCTTATTAAGGGTAATGTTTCTTTATGTTTATAGCAGCACAATTCACAATTGCAAAGTTGTAGAAACAACCCAACTGCCCATCAATACATGAGTGGCTTAATAAAATGTGGTATATGTATACCATGGAGTATATTCAGCTATACTAACAATGGTGATATAGCACCTCTTGTATTTCCCTGGATGGAGCTGGAACCCATTCTACTAAGTGAAGTATCCCAAGAATGGAAAAGCAAGCACCACATGTACTCACCAGCAAATTGGTTTCACTGATCAACACCTAAGTGGACATATAGGAAGAACGTTTATTGGGTGTTGGGTAGATGGGAGAGGGGAGAAAGGGATGGGTGTATACATACATAATGAGTGCAATGCGCACCATCTGGGAGATGTTCATGCTTGAAGCTCTGACTTGAGCGGGGAGGGGGAGGAAGGGCAATATAAGTAACCTTAACATTTGTACCTCCATAGTATGCTGAAATAAAAAAAAAAACACAGACAAAGGTAGAGAGAATAAGATTATAAACTCCTATGCACATCTCACCAATTAAAACAATATTAAATCAAAAAAAAAGGGTAATGTTTTCCTGCTTCTTTGCATGACTAATAATATTTGGTTAGGTGCGTAGATACAATTGGAGCACTATGTATGTACTCTCTGGACTACTTTGACAGAGTAGGTTTTTGAATGTAACAAGATAAGTCAACTTGAGTGGTAATATATTTTGGCAAATCAGCTCACTACAAATCGTGACTGTAAACATTGTACTGTAAATGCTTTGTAGTTTTCCCCCAATAAAAAAAAAAAAAAGAAAAAAAAAGTAGGACCAAAAAAAAAAATCTTCCTATAAAAAAATCCCAGAACCAGATGGATTCACATATGAATTGTACCAAACATACAAATAACTGGCACCAATCCTCCTTACACTGTTCCAAAAAATTGATGAG